>JAMKCH010046024.1:0-12241 GCA_023653785.1 Ophioderma brevispina | reverse complement strand
TCAAACCTTACATTCACTCAAAAAAAATTTCAATGTTCTTTGATATTATACACCCCCCCCGCATTTGGATTTGCATGTTGCTTTTTAAATACGATATTGTTGTAAATGGGCATTTCTAAGTGATTAAAATTCAAAATGTGAAGAAAAAAAGACAGATTTTTCTCTCCCCAGCGCAGTCGCCATCCTCATACACTTTTGACGATCTCCGTGGCGTTGGCTTTGGATCTTTGTTTTGTTGTTGTATTTTTCTCTGAAGTATGTTTGTTTTGGATCTTTGTTTTGTTGTTATTTTTCAGTCTGAAAAGCATGAGGAAACAGCATAGCGATACGCAATATCAGCGCGCCTTAATTACGAAATGCGCCTATACGGTGTTAGTCTTAGTCAAAGTCGCGGACAACGCCGCGACCGAATGAAGACGCAGCACCAAATAATTTTCTCTCACACAGATGCAAAGCACCGGCTATCAATGGTGAAGATTACAAGTTATTAATTGGGCGAGACTTGTGTAGGAGATATTGATTTCTCACACTTTTCCACGGTGGGGGTAGAGTAAAAATCACCCGACAGCCGGTTTCTTTCTGGCATTCTTCGGAGTGCAGGGTATAGGGGATGGAGAACCCAAAAAATCATCATGTTGCGGGTTCGTGTCATTACGGTTTTGCTTTTTTTCTGTTTATCTAATTTTTTACGTTGCACAATTTTTGAGCATATTTTATTTGACGATATATTTGTTTTTTACTTTGGTGGTTTGGCTCCGTGATAAGATAGCTTAGTATTTCAATAATGAATCAACATTGTGAACACGTATTTATCTGCTGCAATTTTATTTTATTTTGAAATCTCATTTTAAAAAAGCTCTTATTTTTACCTCATAGTCTATACATTTCGATGTTCCTTTATGATTTGGAGAGAAAATCTTTACGATTGAAAACGGAATCATACTTTACTATTTTGGTGGGTTATATTTTGAGTGCTTAGGTGGGTGTATAATCTTCCACGATAGAATTATTGAACGGTCCCTTATTGCAAGTTAATTTGCCAAAGGAGTTTATGTGAGTGTAACCTATATATTGTATTGCTTAAATCCTGAAAATTTGGATATCTATATTCTTATTTAGTTAAGATCTAGTAAAAAAACGTGAATTTAGATATATTTTTTGCATTGGCCTCAGACAATCCATCGAAAAAATATTTGGAAACACTTGGATGCAATTATATTGGAACCATGGCCTGTTCACAAATGAGATAGAATTGGGTTAAGTCATGTTCTTTAGAAAGCAGAGGTTCTTCCCTTTTACTAAATTCTCCCCACTCCCCATCAATCAATGTTGGGGGGCCTGGCGAAGCTCTTGACAACAATGACTCGGATCGACATTGAATTGGGGAGAGGGGGGTCACCTTTTCCCTAAATCGGTCAAAGTGTTTCCAACCTTTTTTCGAGGATGTCTGAGTCATTTCCAAAAAATCATTAATTTGAACGTTTTTAACTATATTTTAAAAACAAGACGATATAGACACCAAATTTTCAGTACAATATCTCATAAAGATTCTCCACATTGTGGTGAAATCTCAATTGAAAATAACATGTTTTAAGGGGACTGTCAAGTATTATGTAATGTTTAGGGAGGTGAATGCATCTAATATGATAAATCCTACACAAGATTAAGACGGACACGTCACTTAATGCATTTCCTTTGATATCGTTAAAACAGAAGATGGTGTCACAATATTTTACATAACACTTTTTATTCAATTGTACTCAAATCTTCAGAAGAAACAAAACAGGCTCAAATTACAAGTTTAGGGACCGGTCACCAATAAACCCTTTGTTTGAATTTCCACTTGTGATTGGCATGGCAGGGGAAGCCTTACAAATTAACACGGTATTTATATTTGAAGCCATTTCTGTTTTGGGGGTTCTATCTGGACTATTATGGTATAGGGTACATGTAAGTTTGAAATTTCCGTTCAATATTTCAAAAATCATGGGAACTTTAACGCCTACCCATAGACACCATTGACAAGAAAATAGAGTCAACCCGGAAACGCCTGCTGCATATGAATTTCGGACAGGACAGAGGACTAAATATTAATGGGCAGTGAATGGGCATAGCACAGGTGAAGTATGGTTCGACCGGCTAACTCCTGCATAATTATAATGTAATCAATATAACTCGTAATTAAGAAAAACTTATCCATCTAAAAAAAAATTAAAAAAATAATAAAATCATCAGGATCAAAAATCGTGACAAAAATATTGATCATGATACAGGGTAGCACAACGATCCAGAAAATATAATATAATTGGTTATAACATTTGTGGGATTCGAACCAGTTGTTGTCAGTTTGGCAGTTCTGTAGGCCCTACTGACTGAAGCAACTTTGGGAGAGTACTTCAACCTGGACACACAAGCAAATAAAATCCCGTTACCATAATCATTGCAGGTGTGTTTTAGCGCTTTACAGTTACACGGTTTACAGGCACAAAAATGCCCTTTCTTGATTTGCTCTTTATTTAAACAATGTTTCATTTTACTAGGGATGACATTTTACAGTGTTTCATCCTTAAATGTAGATTTCAGGAATATAGTTAACGTTAGGGCAAATTTGACGCGATTTACACAATCCGAAAAAGAAAAGTAATGGTATACTATTAATAATACATTAATTTTCGAGTGTTAAGCGTGCTACAACGTGTTTCTATGGTGTAAAACGTTTGAAACTCGTGGGGGGGGGGGGTGGGAAACGAATTACACTGTATAACCTCATACCTAATGTACAGAGTCGACAACAGCACTTGTCAATTAGTAAGTGAATGACACATGTATCGGTCGAGTGAGATATTGTAAAAGTGTGCATTTGCCGGTTAACGTATAGATCAATTTGTTGTGTAACCAGTCGGCCGACAAAAGTGGCGTTAACTATTTGTTTACATTTCAACCTTAATTCACGCAAAAGATAAATATTCAGGTTCTTTGAATTATATCCACCCCCCCCCCCCCGCCATTTGGATGGGCATGTGGCTTTTTAAACTGATATTGTGTAAATGGGCATTTCTAAGTTGATAAATTCAAAATTGTGAAGAAAAAAAAGACAGAGTTTTGCTCTCCCCAGCGCAGTCCATCCTCATACACTTTTGACGATACCCGTGGCGTTGCTTTGGATACTTTGTTGTGTTGTGGTTTATTTTCTGTCTGAAAGTGAAGTCTGTTTGTTTTGGATCTTTGTTTTTGTTGCTTATTTTTTCAGGTCTGAAGCATGGAGGAAAAAGGGGAAATTTAAAAAAAAAAAAATGCATAGCGATATACGTACTATCAGCGCGCCTTAATGAAGAATGCGCCTATACGGTATTTGTCGCACAGTCAAAGTCGCGCACAAAGCCGCGACGAATTGAAGACGCAGCACAAATAAGTACTCTCACACAGATGCAAAGTTCCGGCTATCAATGGGATGAAGAATAAGTATTATTGGGAGACTTGTGAGGAGAATTGATTCTTCACATTCCAGGTGGGTTAGGGGTAAAACTCACCGACAGCCGTGTTTCTCTGGCATTCTTTCGGTAGTGCAAGTGGTTATAGCGATGGAGACCCAAAATATATGTTGGGGTTCGTTCATTACGGTGCTTTTTTTCTGTTTTATAATAATTTTTTAAGTTGACAATCTTTCAGAATATTTTATTTGACGATCTTTGTCATTTTACTTTGGTGGTTTGGCATTCGTGATAAAATAGATTAGTATTTCAATAATGAATCAACCGTGAACACGGTATTTATTCTGCTGTCAAATTTTCTTTATTTTGAATCTCATTAAAAAAGCTTCTTATTTTTGTTTTTACCTCATAGTCTACTACATTTCTATGTGCATTTAATTTGGAGAGAAAATCTTTACGATATGAACGAATACTACTTTACTATTTGGTTGGTTTATATTTTGAGTGCTTATGTGTGGTGTTAATCTTCCACGATACAATATGAAAACGGTCCCCTTATTGCAAGTATTTGCCCAAAAGATTTTAGGTGAGTGTACCTATTAATTGTATTGCTTTAATCCTGAAAATTTGGTATAATATTTATTAGTTTTTAAGATATAAGTAAAAACGTGAATTTAGATGATATTTTTTGCTGGGCTCAGACAATCATCGAAAAAAAATAGTTCGGAACACTTGATGCAATATATTGGAACCATTGACATGTTCACAAAATGAGATCGAATTTGGGGTTAAGTCATTGTTCGTTAGAAAGCAGAGTCTTCCTTTTACCAAATTCTTCCACACTCCCCATCAATCAATGTTGGGGGGCCTGGCGAGCTCTTGACAACAAGGACTCGGATCAACATTGAATTGGGGGAGAGGGGGTTCACCTTTTCACCTAAATCGGTCAAAAGTGTTCCACTACATTTTTTCGAGGATTGTCTGAGTCCGTTCCAAAAAAAATCATCTAATTCACGTTTTTTAAACACTATATTTTAAACTAAGCACGATATAGACACCAAATTAGTACCAATATCTCATAAAGATTTCACATTGTGGTGATGAAATCTCAATGAAATAAACATTTTTAAGGGACTGTTCAAGTATTATGTAACTGTTTAGGGGCAGGTGAATGCATTAATATATATAAAACTACACAAGATCATGGACGACACGATCACTTAATGCATTCCTTTGATATCGCTTAAAACAGAAGATGGTTTGTGTCACAAATTTTTTTTACATAACTTTATTAATTAGCACCAATCGTCAGAAGAAACCAACAGCTCAAAACAGCTTAGGGGGAACCCACCCGCGTCACAAATAACACACTTGTTTGGATTCACTTGTGATTGGCATGGCAGGAAAGCCTATACAAATTAAACGGTTATATTAGATTTGAGCCATTTCTGTTTGGGGGCTCTATCTTGGACTATTATTGGTTATAGGGTACATGTAAGTTTGAAATTTCCGTGCAATATTTCAAAAATCATGGGCTTTAAAAAGTATACCCATAGACACCATTGACAAGAAAATAGATCAACCGGAAAGCCTGCTGCATTATGATTTGCGACAGGACCGAGGACTAAATATTTAATGGCAGTGAATGGACATAACACAGGGGAGTATGGTTTGACTGGCCAACTCCTGCATAATTATAAAGATCATATAACTCTAAATTAAGAAAACTTATCCAATCTAAAAAAATTAAAAAATATAAATAAAAATCAATCAGGATCAAAAATCGTGAACAAAAATATGATTATGATACAGGGTAGCACAACGATCCAGAAAATATAATTAATGGGTTATAACATTGTTGGATCTCGAAACCAGTGTTTCTCAGTTTGGCAGTCTCTGTAGTAGGCCCTACGCCTAAGCCTAACTTGGGAGAGTACTTCAACCTGACACAAGCAAATAAAAATCCCGTTACCATAATTATTGCAGGTGTGTTTTAGCGGTTTTCAGTACACGGTTTACAGTCACAAAATGCCTTTTCTGATTTGCTCTTATTTTAACAATGTTTCATTACTAGGGATGGACATTTTACAGTTGTTCTTCATCTTAATGTCGATTTCAGAATATAGGTAACGTTTAGGGCAAATTTGACGCGATTTACACCATCACGAAAAAGAAAGTAATTGTATTACTATCAATAAAATTTAATTTTCGAGTGTTAAGCGTTCTACCACGTGTGTTTCTATGGTGTAAAACGTTGTGAAACTCGTGATGTATTACACTCTATAACCTCGTAGCTAAAGTACAGAGCGACACAGCCTTTGTCAATGTAGTATGTGCATGACACATGTATCCGGTAGAGTGAGATTATTTGTAAAATTGCTTTGCCGGTATAGCTATAGATCAATGTGTAACAAGTAGGCCGACAAGAGTTGCCGTTAAACTATTTGTTTTACATTTCATTCAACCTTAATTCACTCACAAAGTCAATATTCCTGTTCTTTGATATTAGAGCCAACCCCCCCCCCCTCCATTTGGATTGCAATGTTTGCTTTTTAAACTGTATTGTGTAAATTGGCATTTCTAAGTTGATAATTCAAAATGGTGAAGAAAAAATACAATTTTTTGCTCTCACCCAGCGCAGTCGCCATCCTCACACACTTTTTGCGATACTCCGTGAGCGTTGCTTTGGAATCTTGTTTTGTTGTTGTTTATTTTTCTTTCTGAAGAACCAGAATGCCTTTTTGGAACTTTGTTTTTGTTGCTTATTTTTCTCAGTCCTGAAGCATGGAGGAACATGCCAGTCGATTACGCATATCAGGCGCGCCTTAATGACGAAATGCGCCTAACGGTATTTGGTCGCAGTCAAATGTCTCGGACAAAGCCGCGAGCGAATGACGACGCAGCACAAATACTTATCTCTCACCCAGATGCAAAGTACCGGCAATCATGGTTAAGAATACCAAGTATTTAATTGGGCGACTTGTGTAGGAGATATAGATTACTTCACACTTCCAGGTGGGTTAGAGGTAAAAGCACCCGGACAGCCGTTGTTCTTCTGGCATTCTTCCGGTAGTGCAGTGTATAGGATGGAGACCCAAAATATCATGTGCGGTTCGTGTCATTCCGGTGCTTTTTTTGTTTATACGAATTTTTTTAAGTTTGACAATCTTTCAGCATATTTTATTTGACGATATATTTGTCCATTTTTACTTTGTGGTTTGGCATTCCGTGGATAAATATCAGCTTCAGTTATTTCAATATGATCACATGCTGACCCGGATTTAGTCTGCTGTCAATTTTATTTTATTTTGAAATCTATTTTAAAAAAGCTCTATTTTTACCTCATAGTCTATACATTTCTATATCACTTTATGATTTGAGAGAACATCTTACGATTGAACGATACCTTTACTATTTTGGTTGGGTTATATTTTGAGTGCTTAAGTGTGCGTGTATAATCTTCACGATATAAATTATTGAACGGTCCCTTATTGCAAGTAATGCCAAAAAAAAAGGTTTAGTGAGTGTACTATGAATTGATTGCTTAAATCCTGAAAATTGGTATCTATATCTTATTTAGTTTTTCAGAATAGTAAAAAAGTTGAATTAGATGAGTTTTTGAGTGGCATCAGCAATCATCGAAAAAATATTTGGAACACTTGAGCAATATATTGGAACCATTGACATGTTCACAAATGAGAACGAATTTGGGTAAGTCATTGTTCGTTAGAAAGCCGAGCGGTCTTCCCTTTACTAAATCTTCCCCACTCCCCATCAAACAATGTTGGTGGGCCTGGTGAAAGATCTTGACAAAACAATGACTCGAGTCACAATTGAATTGGATTGGGGGAGAGGGGGGTCACCTTTTCCCTAAATCGGTCTCAAAAGTGTTCCAACATTTTCGAGGATTGTCTGAGTCATTCCAAAAAAAATCATCTAATTTCACGTTTTTTAACTATATTGTTAAAAAATAAGCAGAATAGACCACCAAATTGTCATAGTACAATTATCTCATAAAGATTCTCCACATTGTGGTGAATTTGAAATCTCAATGAAAATAACATGTTTTAAGGGACTGTTCAAGTATACTGTAATGTTTAGGCAGAGTGAAGCATTAATATATATAATACTACACAAGCAAGATCTGACGAAAAGATCACTTCTTAATGCATTTGCCTTTGACTCGTTTAAAAACAGACGATGGTTTTATGTCACAAATATTTTACTAACTTTTATTCAATTAGTAACTCAATCTTCAGAAGAACAAACAGCTCAAATACAAGTTAGGGACGAGTCACCCAAGAACCCCTTTGTTGAATTCAACTGTGATTGTGCAACATGGCAGTGAAAGCCTATACAAATTAATAAACGGTATATTATATTTGAGCCATCATTTCTGGTTGGGGGGTTTTATCTTTGGACATTCTGGTATAGGTCATGTAAGATTTGACATTCCGTGCAAATAGTTCAAAAATCATGGGCACTTTAAAAAGCATAACCATAGAAACAATGACAAGAAAATAGAGTCAAACCGGAAACGCCTGCTGCATATGATTTCGACATGACAGAGGACTAAATATTAATGGGCAGTGAATGGAATAGAAGGTGAGGATGGTTTGAACGGCTAAATCTGCATAATTATAATGGATCAATATAACTCTAATTAAGAAAAGTTAAAATCCATCTAACAAAATTAAAAAATCTTAAATAAAAATCAATCAGGATCAAATCGTTTGACAAAAATATGATATGATACAGGGTAGCACAACGATCAGAAAATATTAATATAATTGGTTCGAAACATTGTGGGATTCGAAACCCGTGTTTTTCCGTTGGCAGTCTGAGCCTACTGACTAAGCGAACTTGGGAGAGTACTTCAAACCTGACACAAAGCAAATAAAAATCCGTTACCATAATCATTGCAGAGGGTGTTTAGCCGGTTTTACAGTACCGGTTAAAGGCACAAAACTGCCCTTTTATTGATGTGCTCTTTATTTTAAACAATGTTTCATTTACTAGGGATGACATTTTACAGTGTTTTCCTCATTAGGTCGATTTCAGAATATAGTAAACGTAGGGCGGCAAAATTTGACGCGATTTACACATTCCGAAAAGAAAGATAATTGTATACATACTAATACATTTAATTTCGAGTGTTTAAGAGTTCTACAACGTGTGTTTCTAGGTGTAATAAAACGTTGTGAAATCGGTGACGAATTACACTCTATAACCTCGTAACTAAAGTACAGAGTCGACAACAGCACTTGTCAATAGTAGGAAGACACATGTATCCTGTAGAGTGAGAAATTATTGTAAAAGGTGCATTGGCTCGGTATACGTATTAGATCAATGTGTAACAAGTAGGGCGGACAAAAGTGGCGTTCAACTATTTGTTTTAATTTCAACCTTAATTCACTCAAAAGAGATTCAATATTCAATGTTCTTTGATATTATATCCACCCCCCCCCCCCCCGCATTTGGATTTTGCAATGTTGCTTTTAAACTGATATTGTGTCAATGGGCATTTCTAAGTGATAAATCTCAAAATGTGAAGAAAAAAAGACAGATTTGTGCTCTCCCCAAGCGCAGTCGCCATACTCATACACTTTTGGACGATACGCAGGGCGTTGCTTTGGATCTTGGTTTGTTGTGTTATTTTTCTTTCTGAAGTATGTTTGTTTTGGATCGTGTTTTGGTGCTTATTTTCTCAGTCTGAAGCATGGAGGAAATGCATAGCGATACGCCAATATCAGCGAGCCTTAATGACGAAATTGCGGCTATACGGTATTTGTCGGAGTCAAAGTCGCGGACAAAGCCGGGACCGAATGAGGACGCAGCACAAATAATTATCTCTCACACAGAAGCAAAGTACCGGCTATCAACGGTGAAGAATAAAGTATTTAATTGGGAGACCTTGTGTAGGAGATATGATTACTTCAGCTTAAGGCTGCGGGTACGAGGGTAAAAATCACCCGACAGGCGTTGTTTCTCCTGGCATTCTTCGGTAGTGCAGTGGTATAGGGAGGAGACACAAAACTCATTATTTGCGGGTTTCGGGTCATTACGGTGCTTTTTTTCTGTTTATACTAATTTTTTAAGTTGCACATCTTTCAGCATTATTTTAGTTGACGATATATTGTCCATTTTACTTTGTGGTTTGGCATTCCGTGATAAAAATAGCTTAGTATTTCATAGGATCAAAATGTGAACACGGTATTTATTCTGCTGTCAATTTGATTTTATTTTGCAGAGACTTTTATTTTTTTTAAAAAAAAGCTCTTATTTTACTCATAGTCTAACATTTCTTGTTACTTTATGATTTGAGAGCAAATCTTTACGATATGAACGAATACTACTTACTATTTTGGTTGGGTTATATTTTGAGTGCTTAGGTGTGCGTGTAAAATCCTTCCACGATATAATTATTGAAAGGTCCCTTATTGAAGTAATGTGCCAATAGAGTTTTGTGAGTTGGACCTATAATTGTATTGCTTAAATAATGAAAATTTTGGTATCTATATCTTCTTTAGTTTTTAAGATATAGTAAAAAACGTGATTTATGATGATATTTTTTTGCATTGGCCTCAGACAATATCCGAAAAAAAAATATGTGGAACACTGATTTTGCCAAATATATTGGAACCATTGCCATGTCACAAATGAGATTCGAATGGGGGTACGTGGTAAGTTCATGTTGCTTTAGGAAAGCAGTAGGCTTCCCTTTGACTAAATTCTTCCCACTCCCCATCAATCAGTGTTGGTGGGCCTGGCCAAAGCTCTTGACAACAATTGACTCGGATCAACATTGAATGGGGCATTTTTTTTGAGGGGCGTCACCTTTTCCCTAAATAGGTCAAAGTGTTCCCAACATTTTTTTCGAGGATTGGATGAGTCATTTCCAAAAAAAAATCATCTAATTTCACGTTTTAACTATATTTTAAAAACTAAGCAAGATATGCGACACCAAATTTGCAGTACAATATCTCATAAAAGATTCTCCACATTGTGGTGAAATTCTCAATGAACATAACATGTTTAAGGGGCTGTTCAAGTATTATGTAAATGTTTATTTGGGGCAGGTGAATGATTCATATATATAAATATAACAAGATCGAACCGACACGATCACTTCTGCATTTTCTTTGATATCGTTAAAACAGAAGATGGTGTGCACAAATATTTTTACATAACCTTTTCTTCAATTAGTACTCAATCGGCAGAAGAACAAACAGCTCAACTACAAGTTTAGGGATTGGGACCGGTACACAATAACCCTTTGTTTTTGAATCACTGTGATTGTGCATGGCAGTGTAAGCCTATACAAATTAAAAAACGGTATATTATATTTGAGCCATTTTGTTTGGGGTTCGAATCTTGGACTATTATGGTATAGGTACCTGTAAGTTTGACATTTCCGTGCAATACTTTTCAAAAATCATGGCACTTAAAAAAGTCATAACCCATAGACACCATGACAAGAAAATAGAGTCAACCCGAAACGCCTGCTGTCATATGATTTCCGATCTGGACAGAGGACTAAATATTAATTGGCAGTGAATGGACATACACAGTGGTATGGGTTCGACCGGCTAACTCCTGCATAATTTATATGTATCAATTAACTCTAATTAAGAAAAACTCTTATTCCCTCTAAAAATTAAAAAAATCTAAATAAATCAATCAGGATCAAATCGTGACAAACAATTGATATTAATACAGGGTACACAACGATCCAGAAATAAATATAATTGGTTAGTAACATTGGTGGGATTCGAACCAGTGTTTTTCATTTGTTTCAGTTTGGTCAGTCTGTAGCCCTACTAGACTAAGCTCACTTTGGGAGAGTACTTCAAACCGGACCACAAAGCAAATAAAATCCCGTTACCATAATTATTGCAGGTGTGTTTAGCGAGTTTACAGTACACGGTTTACAGCCACAAAAATGCCCTTTTCTTGATTTGCTCTTGTATTTTAAACATGTTTCATTTACAGGGATGACATGTTACAGTGTTTTCATCATAATGTCGATTTTCAGAATATAGTGAACGTTTAGGTCAATTTGCGCGATTTACACTAACAACCATCGCGAAAAAGAAAGTAATTGTATACTATACTAGTACATTTAATTTTCGAGTGTTAAGCGTGCTACAACGTGTTTTTCTATGGTGTAAAACGTTGTGAAACTCGTGACGAATTCACTCTATAACTCGTACCTAAAGTACAGAGTCGACAACAGCACTTGTCAATTAGTATTTGAATGACACATGTATCCGTTAGAGTGAGCAATTTTTAAAAGTGTTCATTTGGCCGGTATACGTATAGATCAATTTTTACAAGAGGCCGACAAAAGTGGCGTTACTATTTGTTTTACATTTCAACCTTAATTCACTCAAAAGATAAATTTCAATGTTCTTTGATATTAATATCCACCCCCCCATCCACCCCCCCCCCCCGCCATTTGGATTTGCAATGTTTGCTTTTTTAACTGATAATTGTGTAAATGGGCATTCTTAAGTTTATACTTCCAAAATGTGAAGAAACAAAGAACAGCTTTTTTTGCTCTCCCCAGCGCAGTCCGCCATCCTCATACACTTTTGACGATACTCCCGTGGCGTTTGCTTGGATCTTTGTTTTGTTGTGTTTATTTTTCTTTCTGAATTATGTTTTGTTTTTGGATCTTTGTTTTGGTTGTTCTTTTCCCTCCCTCAGTCCTGACATGGAGAAAATGCATGTCGATAACCAGATCAGCGCGCCTTAATGCCGAAATGCGCATAAACGGTATTAGTAGCAGTCACATCGCGGCCAAAGCC
>JAMKCH010046023.1:0-17814 GCA_023653785.1 Ophioderma brevispina | reverse complement strand
GGGTGTTGGGGAGTGGGTGAGGTAGGGTGTTGCGTAGGGGTGGGGTGTTGTGGAGGGGGATATCTGCAATCCCCCACTGTATCTGCTTGCACAACTTTTTTGGGAACACCCTGTACAGTTGCAATCTGGTGTGCTGCTCTTTGTCTTACAGCTATACGCGAAAGCAGGCGAGACTTGTGGTTCGAGAACCGCCTTGTATATGAAAATCATTGATTTGAGCTTAGTTATTTCACATAGTGATTAGTGTAGTAATAGGCATTAAGTATATAAAAACACCAATTTTGTAGAAAAAATTAAGGCAGCATCCTTGTGTAATCTCTGAGTCAACATTTTGGCTAAAAAATAGACAATTTTATTAGATTAACTTTTAAAGAGCACAGAAAAAAATTATGTTTAATATTTGTGGTTCCATACACAGCCAGTACACAAGAAATATGCCTTTAAAATATGTCCTCCTTTCTTGCTTTCTAAAAATAGACTGAAATACAAGGGTAGATATAGGAATGGTGATTTTAGATTTGGGAACTTTAGTTGATTTTTAGATTTGGGAAAGTTCATTTTAGATTTGCAGAAGTTGATATTAAGTGCCACTCTCTGATTTGTTATTCATACGGCTATGTGATACAATATAGATAAATCTTGTATAGCATACATACCATCTTTGGCATTCTATACAAAAAAAATGTCACAGATATTTTGTGGATATGCAAAAGCCTTGAAACAATGCATTTTCACAAATTGCCTATTTTAAGATCATTTTAATTCTTCCTTATTTCCAGATGTTGGTGTCCAGGCACAGCCAATGACAATACATCACCAGCAAGAAGATCCAGAACCTAGGTACACCGACGAACCAATCAGATCGCTACCTACCCAGTCAAACGGTACTTTCGAAGATGGATACTTTGAACTGAGCGATTCTGTGTCGGGAGAAGGAAGAACATCAACAGACGGTCCAGGCTTCCTGCCAAGAGTCTCCATGCAAGCATTAGTGGACGCGACTCTGGTGTTGCTACCTTGGACGAGCCCCTTGACATACAATCCTTTGAGAGTTCTGGCAGCAGTGTGCCGAGTGATTCGGCTCCCCCACCCCCACCTAAAACGCCCACAACAAAAACTATAGATAGGACTTTAGAGGGTGCAAACGATATATACGATACCCCTCCTGTGCATCAGCATCATAGGCATAGTATTACAAGCGATTCTGGAGCAATTTACGACTGTCCGCCATTACGAAGACCCAGTTATCCAATGGACTCTGTAGGAGAAATGGATTCAATATACAAAACAGTTCCGCCACCTCGTCCTTCGAAGTCATCTTCCCTTGATTACCCGATGTCACCTTTAAATAATGGTTCTGTATTTGAGCATCAAGATAATGATCAGATGGCGTCAGACATTTACGATGTGCCCCCTGTGGGGCGTGAGCTTCCCATAAAAACAAGACAAGTTTATGACACGCCACCCGTAGGCTATCTAAAAAATGAAGAGCTCAGCCAATCAACTGACAATCTGGCCAAAAAATTCCAAGACATTTCATTTCGAAATTCCATGGGTACTAACTCGGTAACCAGCGATAATTTTGATTTATATGACATTCCCAATTCTCCTAACAGTCTCAATGACTCTGGACACTTTACCGGTTCGCTTGATCATGGTCCTGTCTCGCCCCCTATGGATATGGTCCCCCCAAGACCGCCCAAACCGGCTCATTTACAGGCGGCCCAGGACCCCACCACACCCCCGCCAAGTTTCGACGATACTTACAATGTACCATTGAATCTTCAGCCACAACCACAAATGAACGCAGCAGATTTGCATAAAAGATTGTCGCAGGAAATACAGGGTGATATTAGTGATCAGTATGCAACTCCGCCTGCTTGGGGTCCGGGTGGACATACGTGGACGGATAACAACACAGCGTCGACTAAGCCTAGGTACATCAACACTAAAAGGACTGAACCTCAAACTGCCTCCGGCATGCCCGTTAATCAATTACCCTCCAGGAGTAGTTTGGATGGCACCATTCCTGCTCCCGATCCGAACAGTTACGTCAATGTCCGTAATGAGCGGTACGTATTTTCGCCTAAACGCAAGGAGATGCAGTCATGTTACCTTCCCATGCAAGGCAGCAGCGGAAACAGTCCCAGCTTTGGAACAAGATGAGAATATTGTGATGAGACTTACATGGCAATGAAGGGCGGATTGACGGAACAGCTGATTCTTACACTTTATGCAGTCGCCTTCTCTCTGAAATGGCCCCCGCCTGTCATACCGAGGGCTCAGAGGGCCGCAGTCAATGTCAGTGTCGTCAAGGAATTCTCCAGGGAATTAAACCCCACTTTTTCCCCTCCTATTCCAAGATCTCTATCAATATCTTCAAGGAACTCACAAGGAAAGTCCCCTCAAGTGAAATAGGAAACACCGCCTGATGCCAGAAAAGTGCACACGGGTTATGTGAAAAGCAAAAATACCACGCTCATTAATCGGAGCCAAGCAACATAGCCCAAGAGAGTGTATTGAGTGCATCCCACAAGCACCAGTGTGGAAAATTTCACCTCATTATGTCATTGTAATCCCACAAAATTCCTATTCTTAAGGGGCATTTCGTGAGCCACAGCTCGCCCCAAAACCCCCCCCCCGGACTTGCCTAAGAAAGTTGAGATTTTTATATCATATGGGCCGGTAACATTAGTAATCCAGTGGACTTAATCTTACATGCAAATTTGGTCGTATCTGTAAGAAATTCGCACACAATTTTGTATTTTCTGTCTTAAACGGACAGGAAAATTACAGTTACAGTGGCTATGGGAAACAAGTAATTTGCTCATAACACAAAACCGCAAGTAGGGATCCAACTAAAATTGCGTTGAGTAAGGTTTTTTTTGAGGATATCTAGTGAACATGAATAAAAAAGAAGGTGCTGGAATCACGAAGTACACCTTTACACTTTTGGAACACTTTACCCTAGTACTGAGTGGTTTAGTACACTAACCAGTATAGGCAAACCATTGCAATGAATTATGGGATTGGTTCAAAAAACCATCTGGATTAGCCCAATGTTGCTTTCAATTACAGATTGGTGGAAGATATTTGGCTAAAACGAAAGGAAAAGTGATTGTTAAAAAACTTGGACTCATTGCTAGATTGCACTTGTTCCATAATGTGTTGATGGCTATGATGTGCAGTGTTCTTTCTGTGGTTTTTGACAGGAAGGCAATATTTCTGTCCACATCCAGTCTCATGATCAACGATCAATTAGTTGTGATCAGAAAAATTGTCTGGTGTTCCAACCATACCAAATTTTTGGATTAATTCTGAATTAATTCTCCATACCTGAATCGATGCTGTAGCCATATGTTGCCAAATATTAGGACACCACCTTAAAGAATCTAAATCGTCACAATCATTTACTCATACAAGAGCCAACAAGCCGATCAGCACATTAGATTGTTTAATATTCCCAAGAACAACTCCCCATTTGTGCTGGGTCGACGAGATTGGGGCAATTAGAAAGTATATTGCCCAGGGACAAAACAGTTGACCACAGTGGGGCTGGAACTCGCGATTTTAACAGTGTAATGAAACGCGTCCTGCGCTTTGCCACTAGACCACTGTGCAGTCTCATGGACTCCCATTTCAAGCTCTTTTCAGTTCAAGCTTGTTACATCAGACACCTCAAAATTGATGGAAATTCAACAACACAGGCCCTTTTTTTTTTGACAAGAAACTGAGGCCACATTTACTTTCAGAGCCTAATTTTTAAATCTCAATCATTTCT
The DNA here is from genome assembly GCA_023653785.1 of Ophioderma brevispina. Taxonomy (NCBI): domain Eukaryota; kingdom Metazoa; phylum Echinodermata; class Ophiuroidea; order Amphilepidida; family Ophiodermatidae; genus Ophioderma; species Ophioderma brevispina. Next base: position 14,033 of record JAMKCH010046023.1, on the reverse strand, counting down.
AGCCATGTTAGAATTTATAGGTGGCACATAAATAGCAAAGTAATATGAGTGCATTCTCTGATGAAAAATAGATTATAAAAAATGTTAACAACATGAAATATGCAACAAATATCATAATTCCTAATCATGCGCTATAAACCATTAAAACCTTTGCTCCAACTGGACCAATTTCAGTCATAAGGGAACAAACTATAATTTCTGATGTCTCTTAGGATCTAGGCTGGCAATTTATACCACCACCCCCCCCTCAATTTCCCCAGAAGGAGTATAGATTTGATATCAGATGAAGGCTGGTATTGATTTACATTGTCATCCTGAAATTTGAGCCCTCAAATCCATTAAATTCCCAAGAATAAACCCCCCCAAAAAAAACGCCATTAATAGTTAAACCAACAAATTGGCACAGAGATTGAATAGAGGCTTTGCCAATTAGAAATACAGGGTAAGATTGTTTATGCAAGGAAAAATGTGTCCGAGGGCAAGTAAAAACATGAATAATGGCACGAGGACCCATTATGGCGAGGACACATTATCGGCCTCAACATGGCCACGCACCCTTTAGTTCTATTTATTACCCAATTAAATGAAGGATGTCGATTTTCTAAACGGTTTTTTTTATTTTTAAAGTTTAAATGCAGACGGCCCAGTTTAAAAGGATTGTAATATGGCACAACGGGTTTTAAAAGGGAGGAAGACACTTACCATACCAAAAGTCGCAAAATTTAATAAATAAAGCCAATTTTCCAATCACTAAATCGCCCAAATGAAGTACAAACATTCTTATAATACCATCGTCACCATTTGAAGCAATAACAAGTTAAAAAACGTCTCTCAAATAATTTAGAAATCAGGCACAATTTTTGGAGTATTTGCAGGCGGGTAGTCGGAATTACCGAGTTACCAAAAGCATGCGTGAGCCAGCAAGGCACTGCTACTTACTTCCGGGTGCCTTTGGTGACGGGCCTGTCCGAAGTGCCGAAGTAGGGCTTGCGATAGAAGGAGCCAGTCACGCACGCTGTGGGCAAATCAAGATGCGACAGCAAATGCACACGATTGCGATGGTGGTGTGAAACTTTACCATGAAAGTCAACTTTTAAATAAAATTTTACGTAAATCTGATTGATCCTTATTGTAATAAATAAAACGACACCTTGTATAAGTTAGCAACGTAATAGATGAAGTTGATGATATAAGCAAAGCTTACGGGTGATTCCTGTCTTTTGATGCCAACTGGCAGTGAGGTAAAATATCCATGGCGTCCGTTTAAATGTTTAAACTTTCCGTTTAAACGTTTAGACAATTAAACGGAAATCGGACCCAGCCACTAATTAAAATAAAATAATAACCAAAAAAAATGGCAAAATTCTGAGTAAAAAGTAAAAGTGTTTTGACTTTACAGTATTGCGCCATGCTCTCTGCGTAATGATCGCATATGGGCCTATCGTGCGTGGTGACACGTGTCGAAAAAGAATGCTTGCTTGCATCACGCTTGGGCGTACTCGCACCCCTTATTGCAGAATAATGGGCAGTTAAACTAACCAATCAAAGAGCACGCTTTTTAAACAATGGGCAGCAGAGGAATAGAATATGGCATTATTGCTTCTACCAGCAAAAACCGCAAAGGTTTGTTTCTATGGTACTGATGACGTGAGGAGCATACTGCAAGTGCCAGGCTCCATATCAAGTAGAGACACAATAGACATAAATCGGAACAAGCACCTTAAGTCACAGATTTGGACAGTCTCATTTATTATAACCAAAAAAGATAAAAACAAAAGATACAACGGGACACATTTGACCAAATGATTGGGAATATAGTCCACTAACTACATTCTGTGTAAATTTTAAGAAATTTCATGGGGCAAAATATGATTTTTCTTAAAAATCTAGTTTTCCACATCTTTATGAGAATGGGCATTATAGAGGGCGCTATACACACAAAATCATGAATTGGAGGTCTATATGGCAAGATCCCGCAAGGATTTGTGCTTCTGATTTTGCAGAGCTGCTAGCTCTTGATGCCCCTACTACAGTTGTCAAAAATGTGTCGCTAGTAGTGATTAAAATTGTTCTAAAAATAAAAGAGACAATTGTATGGGGTCAAACAGTGTGAAGTGGAGCCAAAATTTTGGATTTCATATTGATTATTGGGTTGTTTTAGGACAGGAGGTCTGATGTTTTTTTGGTCAGGAAGTGTATGTTAAACCCACTAAATATTATTTGCCATGCCATTGTACACACTATTTATGTAAGAGTATTTTATATATTTCAGGGGGGTAGTAGTAGTCATTCTCAGACTTGGCTGGCTTGATGGGGGTAGGTGGTAGTTTCTATGCCACTCCAGAAGAGCATTTGATTGTCGGCAACATTTATCCCATCTGAAAGGACAACAGAGCTTCAGTAAAGCCAGGGTACGTCAGCATGTCAGAGGCCAGGGGTTCTCAATAGCGGGTCGAGGGCCAAATATGGCCTGCCAAGAGGACTATGACAAAAAGTTCACAAAACAGGTGTTGTAACAATCGGTTAAGTCTTTCCACGGTACCGTCACTCCTCTTACTGTCGGGTGGCTGGGGTCGGGTACCCATGTGTTCATAGGAAATTGAAAAAACCACCTTTTGCAATTTTTGGTTTTAAAAAACACCCCTTTTTGTGCAAAATCGCAAATTTTTAGGGCAAAAAATACCCCCCCTTTCGCGTAAATCAGAATGATTTTTAAGTTACCACCCGTTTCAAAAACAAAACACGAACTTGGTAAATACAGTCAACGAAACACAATAAGAACGAGCAAAATATATTAGTATAGGCCTATTCGTGCAACTAAAGATTTGATTAATTGATTTACTGTGTTGATGGAATCCATTCCGAAAACACGGACGAAAAAATATACTATTACTAATGGGTTTTTCGGCGACGGTGCGACTACCCTACTACCCCTTTTCAAAATTTGAGAAATTTCCAAATGAAAAAGTAAACTTTTTTTATTTCAGCTAAAAATAAAATTTGAGAAATTGATTGAGGAAAACCCTTCTTAGCGATCCTACGACATGAGCATGGTGTACCCGACAGTAAGAAAGTGACTGGTACCGCGGTCTTTCCAACTTGGTTCTTTAAAAAGCGAAAGACCAAAAATGGTCATTGCAAACCAAACTCTGTGTTGAACTTGAGAATTATTGAATTACTGAGATAATTAAAATTTGCATTGTGATTTAAAACACTTGTTTTCTGTATAGTTTCATAAATCTCTCAAAAAGACTATTTTCAATTCCAGTAATTCTAATGGTGTACTTAAGGAGAACCGTACTAAGAAAGAATATTAACAATAGTACACTATAAATAATTATTGACCAAATATAGAGTGGTTTCATAAAAACAATCGGAATTATTATAACAATAACAATGAATTAAAAAACCATTTACTCTGACCAGTGCTATTTTTTTAAAAATACGTGATAGTGGATAAAACATGTTATGCGATACGACCGGCAGGTTTAGGTCATAAATGCCATAGGAAATACACATTATGAAAGCACATGTGTGCAGATGTATGACGCTACGGTGCGTCCGTATAGCATAACACAATACATTATCCCCTATACCAGTATGCGGGACTTTGCGCATCATGGTCAGACCAAAATGCTTTTAATTAATTTTATGGTAGTATAATCCCTTTTCACATGAAACCATCATATGTGTTCAAAGTAAGAAAGAAAGCACGGTGATGAGTGCAGTATCCGTTATGGGAGAAAGGTGGAGAAGTGGTTGCGAAAAAAAAATAATGGACGAGGCCCAGCCAGAAGTCCAATATTAATTTTTTCCAGCGAGGATAAATTATGAGCCCATAAATAATACTGCAAAACCCTTTATTTCTATCTATTACGACACAGCATGATTATAATGAGAAAATACATTGGACCCACCCCCCCCCCCTTATTGAAGGAAGAATAATGTCAGAAACTGACAATCAGAATGATGCATTTTTCAATAATGGGCAGTAGAGGTAATAGATTGTGTTTGATAGGCATATATTGTGTAAGTTATTCTGTATCAGACTAATTTCATATTACGATACACCATGGCCACTGTGCGGTAAGTTCATTTACCACAAATAAGAACGGTTTTGCAGACAAAAAATATTGAACAGCAGATAATAAAGTTGTGAATTCATGCAATGCTAGGCCAGGGGTAGTTCGGTATTCAAAATCCTCAGTCTTTAAGAAAGTGTAGGGACAAAGTTGGGCATCCTGCAACGCTTCATTGAACCGGAATTCACTAATGTTTATGAAACAAGAAGGGTGCATTTCATGAAATTATTGGGTAAATGCCATATGAATCTTATACTCTGTAGAGGGGTTTCAGTCAATATTCAAACAATTGCAATTTTCTGTAATGAGACCCAAAAGGTGTTCTCTAAGGCTTGCACGTTTTACGATAGTTCTAGTTTCTGCACTCGTGCTAAATTTAGACCAAACGTTTTATTCTATGCAGCTCACATAGTGACTGAACACAAGGTGCTCTACATCCTTGAATAGGGCAAATCATATGCACGTATCCTTCAATGTATTATTCTGCATTACGTTCCATCTTCTTAAACATGTTTATATTGAAATTTAAAAATTTTGGCAAAGAAAAGCATCAAAAAATCAAATACAACACATTGTAAGAAAGCAAATTGGAAATTGGATCTATTTTTCTTAACCTGGAGACAAATTTGAGCATTTTTCTGAAAAATGTTAAAATACAATTTCAACACTTATCATCAACACAATGCTTGGGAAAACTAGATCAGTACATACAATAAAATCTTGAGGAGAAGACATCGTCACTAGAGCCGTATGGATCACCCTGTGCCCTGAGTAAAAACCACTTGGTAATTCTGTCACAGGACAGATGGAGGGACCCGTCTTGATTGGTTGTTAATGCGGCACACGCTTTAGAGTTTGTAATTAAATGTCCTCTCAATGTGTAGGGTCCAGGCTCGTACGACAATGGCTGAATGTAGAAACATTCTTAGCAGTCTTTACCGGAAGAAAAACAATGTTTCTGTGGATACCCACCGCAAACACAGTTAGTGGTTAGAAATGATTTATGTTTATAGGATGCTATTGGTTGTTACAAGTATATGTGTAGGTGATATGAGGGGTTCTTCAGCATCCATAACAGGGTATCTTGTAGCAATTAAAGATTTAGTATTTAATGCAGCAGCATACACAAAACTATTCATCTGATCAAAATTTAAATTCAAATGGCATAAAAATTGTACCCTTTACACCCACTCTGTATCAACTCTTTTGCCCATTAAAGTTGCTTGTTTCGATTTATAATGTGTCCCTACATGATATTGAGATCCTGGAACTGCAATACTCCTCATCAAGTATTGTGGGAAACAAACTGCAGTTTTGATGGTAGAAGGCAAAATGCATATTGACAAAAGCCCATTCAATACTGTGCGAATGATTGATGGTTAACAATTAAATGGCCAGGTTTTTTGTTTATATCTGGGAATGAATGGATTTGAAAGGCTCAAATTTCACGGACGATAATGAGAAAAATTTACGGCCTTCATCTGTAAAATTTGTCTACTTCTGGGTATCAGGGGGGTCCAAAGACGATGGAAATGCACCTTAAGTGAATAAAGTGCATGATATACAAAGTAGGTGAAACAGGGTTTATCAAAATAATAAATCCAACTCGAACAAAACTTACAACAAAATACAAACTACTGAGGCTAGAAATGCACTAATTCCCAATAATTGCAATGATGTTATCATAACACGGCAAATATGGGCCCAAAAATTGCTGACTGGGCCAGCGACACTCTCATGGCTTGGCCCTGCGTGGTATTGGATGGGCCCCAGGGCCCCTGGTTCGATTCCCCCAGATATGCAATCTTCTTTTGCTTCTTATCCCTTTACCCCGTCCCTTCCTCTCTGGAGGACAAGAAGGATGTTCGGGTTTATAGGCAATATCAATAAACATATTGAAAACATACACATAATTGAAAATTTGCCAAGAGTTATTAAAAGAATATCTGTAGAATTTCATAGCTTTTTTTTAATGAAAACTTAACCAAAAGAAAGAAAAAGAAATGCTGAAAAAAAATTAGTACCCATATGGTTAGGATGTTAGCATGCCGATCGTGATTATATCCAGTGGTATTCTATTTAGCGAATAAAAGATTGATTTGGACAAGCCGATACATATTTCAAGTAGAAGAACAAGGCCAAAGTTTACCTGATTAGCCCTAAAATTTAGATCATTATAATCTATTTTATTTCAGTACTCGCGGGTACTCATATTGTATTCAGTAGTGGCGGGGTTGGGGAGATGTAGGCGGGTGTTTGTGACAGCCAGAGTGAGGTATGGTGGGTGAAGTTTAGATGTGGAGAGTTGTTACTTGGGAGAAGGATTTCCTTTGAAGAGAAAAGGGATGGTGTATAGGAGTTGTGTGAGAATCAGTGATGCGTATGGGGTGAGACATGGTGCGGATGTGGTGAAATGAGGATGGGGATTTTGAGAAGGGCGAAGGCAGATAGAGAGCATGGTGAGAGCAATGTTTGGTGTGAAATTGTATGGATAGGAAGGAAAAGACTGAGGATTTGATGCAGATGTTGGGTTTGGGAAGAGGCGGAGTGGCTGGACGATGGGCGAAGTCCAATGGTGTACATTGGTGGTATGGACTTGAAACTTGGAGGTGGGGGGTCGTTGTTGATGCCAAAAGTTGTAAAGTTCACAGAAGGTCATCAGGGGTCATTCAGGTCAAATGGGGTAACTTTGATGTATGGATCAGAAAAAGACAAAACTTGGTGGGGCGGGGTCGATTGATGATGATGAATGTTAAGTCACAACAAGGTCATAGAAATTTATTCAGTCAAGGAAGGTTCAAGGGGTAATCTTTTGTGTATGGCAATGAAAACTTGGGGGTGGGATCGATGGGTGATGCCGCAAATTTTAAACGGCACAACATTCCTTAGGGGTCTTCAGGTCGAAGGAACCCACAAACCTCAAGGGATGACTCCAAACTTAATACAACTATTCATTCCCTAAACATACTCCCAATGATGGTTTCCGCATCATGATTTCCATCGTAAGTTTAGTATAATTCATTTTCACATGAAACCACTCCATATTTGTTCAATAGTTAAGAAATAAAGGGCTGCCGTATCCTTTATGGGCGAATAATGTGTCCGAGGTTGGAACAAAAAATAATGGACGAGCCGAGTCCGAGTCCATTAATTGTAATTTTTTCTGGCCGGGATACATTATGAGCCCATAAATAATACTGCAACCCTTTATTTCTATTCTTTAACCTAACACAAGTGTGCTATAAGAGAAATACATTCGTCGACCCATTATTGAAGAGAATATGTCAGTAACTGACCACTTAAATGATCATTTTCAAATAATGGGCAGTAGAGGTAATAGAATTGTTTTTATGCATATATTGTGTAATTATTCTTGATATCGTAATGTTCATATCAACATACACATAGGCCCACTTGTGCGGTAATTTCCATTTACAAATAAGAACTTTTCTGCAGACAAAAGTTGAACCACAGATATAAGTTGTGCATTCATGCAATGCTAGGCCAGGGGTTTAGTCCGGTCTTCAAAATCTCATTCCTTTTAAGAAGTGTAGGACAAAGTTGTGTCATGCAATGCTTCATTGAAAATCACGGATCCTAATTTTTATGAACAAGAAGGTGCATTTCATGAAATTATGTAAGCCATATTGATTCTTACTTGTAGAGTGGTTTTCATTAAATATTAACAACCTGAAATTTTCTGGTAATGAGACCAAAAAGGTTTTTCTAAGGCTTGCAAGGTTTTTACAGATTATTTCTCGTTTTCTGCACTCGCTGCTAAATTTAGACCAAAGTTTTATTCTATGCAGCTCACATGGACTGACAAGTGCTGTCTACATATCTGGAATAGGCAAAATCTATATGCACGTATCCTTCAATAGTATGATATTCTGCATTAGTTCCCACCTTCTTAACAGTTTATTATTGAAATTTAAAAATTTGGCAAAAAGAACAAGCATCAAAAATCAAATACACACATTTTAAGAAAGACAAATTGGAATATTGGATCTATTTTTCTTAACCTGAGGACAAATTATGAGCATTTTTCTGAAAAAATGTTAAAATACAATTTCAACATTATCAACTCAACACAATGCTTTGGGAAAACTAGATCAGTACATATCAATAAATCTTGAGGAGAAATCTTCACTAGAGCGTTATGGATCACCTGTTGCCTTGAGTAAAAACCACTTTGTTAATTCCTGTCACAGACAGATGGATGGACCGTCTTGTATTGGTTGTAATGCGGCACACGCTTAGAGTTTGTAATTAATGTCCTCTCAATGTGTAGTGTCAGTCTGTTAACGACAATGGCTGAATGTATGAACCATTCATTTAGCAGTCTTTACCTGAAGAAAAAAAAGTTGTGGATAACCACGCAAACACAAGTAGTGGTTAGAAATGATTTATTGTTATCAGGATTGCTTATTGGTTGTTACAGTATATGTGTAGGTGATATGGGGGTTCTTTTTTTCAAGCCCTATACCCAGGGCTCATCTTTTTAGCATAAAGATTTAGTATTTATATGCCAGCAGCATTACACAAAATATTCATCTGATCAAAATTTAAATTCAAATGGCATAAACATTGTACCCTTTACACCCACTCTGTATCACTCTTTTTCCCATTAAAGTGCTTGTTCCGATTATGACTATTGTGTTCCCTACATGATATGAGATCCTGGAACTTGCACATACTCCTCATCAAGTATTGTGGGAAACAAACTTGCAGTTTTGATGTTAGAAGCAATAATGCATATTGCAAAGCCCTATTCAATACGGTGCTAATATTGATGGTTAACCATTAAATGGCAGTTTTGTTTATATCTTGGGAATGAAATGGATTTGAAGGCTCAAATTTCAGGACGATAATGAGAAAAATACGGCCTTCATATGATAAATTTGATACTTCGGGTAAATTCAGGGGGGTCCCACAGACGATTGGAACATGCACCATTAAGTGAATAAGTGCATGATACAAAGTAGGTGCAAAGGGTATCCAAAATAATATATCCCTAACTCGACAAAATACAATGAAATACCACACTACTGAGGCTAGAAAATGCACTAAGTCCCAAATAATGCAATGATGTTATCATAACAACACAAATATGGGACACAAAAATTGCTGGACTGGGCCGCAAAACTCTCATAGGCTTGCCCGTCAGTGGTATTGGACTGGGGCCCCAGGGCCTGGGTTCGATCCCCCCAAGATATGCAATATTTTTTGTTTCTTCCTTTACAATCCCCCTCACTGTGAGAGACAAGAAGGATGTTAGGGTTATAGGGCAATCAATAACATATTTGAAAACATACACATTTAATGAAATTGGCAAGAGTAGCTGAAAAGAATATCTGTAGGAATTTCATAGCTTTTTTTAATGAAAACTTAACCAAAAGAAAGAAAACAGAAATGCTGAAAAAAAATCAGTACCCATATGGTCGGAAGCATCCGATCGTGACATCGTATATCCAGTTGTATTCTCTTTAGAGAATTAAAGATATTGATTTGGACAAGCCGATACCATTATTTTAAGTAGAAGAACAAGGCAAGTTACCTGATAGCCCTCAATTCAGATCATTATATCATATTTGATTCAGTTTAATCGCGGGTTCTCATATTTTATTCAGTAGTGCGGGTGGTGGATGTGAGGAGGGTGACAGCCAGAGTAAGGTATGGGTGGGTGAAGTTTAAGGAAATGTGGGGAGTTGTTACTTGGGAGAAGATTTCCTGAAGATGAAAAGGATTGGTGTATAGGAGTTGTGTGAGATCAGTGATGCTGTATGGGATGAGAACATGGTGCCTAGGTGAAAATGAGATGGGGTTTTGAGAAGGGCAGAGAGAGCAATCGTGAGAGCAATGTGTGGTTGTGAAATTGATGGATAGGAAGAAGACTTGGGACTTGATGCAGTGTTGGGTTTGGAAAGAGGGGGCTGACGACTGGCGAAGGCGAATGGGTAAGATGGTATGGGCACGTGTGAGGAAGTGAGGAAGCATGTTTTAAAAAGGGCTTTTGAGTTTGAGGTGGGGTGGTTTTGAGGAAGAGGGGCCGACCAAAGAGGACCCCCCCCCCCAAATGGAGGAAGCAAGTGGAGGAGGAGCTAGGAGGGTGGGTTGAGGATGGGGGATGCATTGAATCGGGCGAAGTGGAAGGAGGGAGTAAGGGCGTTGCTGAGAATGTGAGGTGAATCGGCCACCCCCGGTTGCAGGGGACAAAACCGGATTTAAAACTTTGGTTTACTACTACTACTCACCTTTCACGCACCCAATATTTGTTTTACATAAAAATTAAAAATATTAAAAATAAACATTATACATACAAAACATTGATCAATTAGCACGGTTTACCAGATATAAAAGCAGAATTTTGGGGAATATGTGAGGAAAAAATCAAAAGTACCAAGGATAGCCAAAAGCCTCAAAAATGGTGAGCTATTTCCATTGGGGTCCTTTAGAACAAAGAGGTGGAGGAAACCAAGGATAACAGGCAACTATCCACTAAATAAATAAATTTAACCCAACCCCCAAATTTCACAAAACCTGAACAAAAAAACACAGTTTTTATAGGGGGAATTTTGTGATGCAACAGCATCCCCCTCCCCCCCCCCCCCCCGACTTCAAAAAAGTTGAAATTTTTATAATATCATCTGAACCTTCGGCCTCAGTATAGTCTTATGCCTTCTTACTTTACGTCCAAATTGATCGCTTCTGTAAGAAATTTGTAATTTTGTATTTCTGGTCAATAAACGGACAGAATTACAACCCAGTGCCGTTATTTGGGGCACTGTGATACACACATGTGCTCATAACATTAAAATGCATGCTTCAGAAATCACCTGAAATTTTTAGAAATTGCCTTTCTCGGGATTCTAGTGAACCCTAAGCCAATTGAAGGTGTTACGATCATGAAATGCACATTTTACTATAACAGGTTAATTTGGTGCAATGCAAATTTTGTTTTGACGTCATGAAAGAGTAAAAAATGACAGTTTTTGTGGGTATCTGGTTACAGCTCTAATTAGCTCACCCTACACTACCAAACCCACTAGAACTCAATGAGCTAGGTCAGGAAAAGCCAAAAAGATGCGATGACGTCATCTACCAACCTCAGTGGGCACAAATCGCTGGCCAGGCCCCTCGTGTCTAGCCATCCCTGCTCATGGGAATGGTGCCCCGGGCACCGGGTTTTTGAATCCGCCATGGATGTCCGGTCTTCTTGTTAGCTTTCTATCCCTTACCCCTTCCCCCTTCCTCTCCAGAAACACAAGGGATGTTATGTTTATGTGTCCATGTTTTCACAAGAACAATACTAGCAATTGAGAAGACACACATGTGCATTTTAAAATTGAAAAAAAAACTGATTGTGGTTTATACCATTACAGAAAGAATACAGTGGTGCCTTTAATATTGCTACTGATATACTACCACTACAATTTAATTTCCAGCCCACCCCTAATAAAAACTAGAGTATAATAAAGCAGTTTTGTCAAACCTACCACTCATTTCATTGGTATCAATCAGGCAACCTACCTGAACCACCACTGTTTAAGGGTCACCTAGATATTTTGAGACATCCATGTACGGTGTCATATGTAGGTGGCTATATAGATTAGCACTCAATGATTTCTTACCTCTTGTATTTTGGTATAAAAACAGTAGTGTCGTCAAAGTCAAAACAAGGTGATTTTTATATGCTTATATTTCAATAGAAACATAGGCTGAATTTCGTATTTGCTCCTATCAATAGGAAATTAGGAATAGAAAAGTAAAAAAAGAACAATTCTCAGCTTAATCCTTCAGATGGTGTTTTTGATATAAAGCTTTACACCAGTGCCAAAATTAAATTTTCACTTTTTTTGGGAGACCTGTTATTGGAAATCTCTCGTTGCACCTTAAGAGAACCAACGTTTGCTTCTTGTTACAGAATTAACAGTGTCACCTTGCCATAGTAATTGAATGGCAAGGCCAATAGCATGATTAAAAAAATTAGCATTTTTTGTTCCCAAAAAGCTTACTTTGCTTTTAAATTAAAAACGAATCAGGTTTTAACATGTTCTCTTGAGATGAGACTGGCCATGCGACTTTTCTAATCTCAGAAACTGATCAATTGATGAATTCTAAGTTATTTATATTTGTTAATTAATTAACCCAATTTATAAACATATACTAATTTAATTATAGGTTTATGAGAAATGTTCGGCTCGACCCGCAAAACAAGCAAATTATTGTGTCAGGCTTTCAGTGTCAAGTCTAATAGAACTCTTGATTGAAATATCAGAAGGATTCTCCTTACAACATGTTACATGCATGCAAGACTTGTTAATCAATGTTAATGTTAATAAGTATTGTGGGGCAGAGGGCAAATTGATGTGTGATATTTTTGAAAATCTCAAAATTAAAATTTCAGAAAAAAATAGTCTTCTTTGGATTAATGAAAAATTGTTTAAATATGAATCTGTGCATGTGTGTTCTTTTCTGTTTTAATTAGGAAATAATTTTAGAAAACTAGTATCTCATTTAGATTATGTTACTTTTCTTTTTATGTAATCATACTGACCACGTCACTGTTTGACCACTACTAATTAGTTCTGTTTCTACCAATAACAGTAACTTTAAGAAATAGTTTGTCATTTCTAATGACATGCGCCCTCAATTTGTAATCGATGTACCGATTTTGGCATGGCAGGATTTATCTTTTATAAATTAAAATGCCCTTATTTGGTCATTTATGTGGGGGGGGGGGTCCCTTAATCTTACTAAGTTCAGTTGTTAGCACTTCTTGATGGGGTTCGAACCTGTAGCACTCTGATCACAAGTCAGTTGCTGTATCTGATGTACCGTGCTCTCAGGGTACATATGGTCCCGTGGATTGAATATGACCAACTCATGAAGGTTCTGGGTTCGAGACCCACTGCAGCCTATGTGTGGTGCATTTGGGCATGGCAACATTACTTGCTTGATTTCTGCCACCCAGGGGGGAAAAAAGGGAAACTTGTTAGGAATATTACAAACAAAATGTGTGGTGCACAAAAGTATTGGTATTTCTTGGGAATGTGTATGGCAGCTGAGGTGGTCTTGTGTCAGTAGAAAATTAAAAGGTGCTATTTAAGTACCAAAAAAAACCAAGGTCATATGTGTAGTAGCTGTCATTTGTCAGAAATTTCCCATCAAACATAATATTATGCCAAGTCTTTGGTCAGTGGCTCTTGAAATGATTCTTCAGGGGACACTGTCATTTAAAGAACCATTTCAAGAGCCACTGACTCAAAGAAAGATAATTGGAGTTATACATGGCAGCACACAGATGTATCACATGGCAGCTATTGCACTTATGACCATGTTGCACACACACACGACGATTCTACCATGAAATAAAATTAATGTTTTGTGAATATAATTGTTACTGAGGTAATTATCATCATCATTTTATCCTCTTTTCAGAGTGCCACAGAAAGCAGAATCTCTTCTTCAAGATTCATTCAGGAGGCGGACTAACACAAATGGGAGCACTACCTCTTCTTCAGGGGAGAGTGGAGTCGGAGGTCAAGAAACTCATTATGTAACACCAACAGATGGGCGCCATCAACCCACTATGACTGATGAGGTGTATGTGTTAAAGGATCCTCCCCCTTTGACCCCCAAACTTGAGGTAATGGCAAGTGTGATTAAACTGAAAATTAAGAAATATTGGTGGAATATTGATATAGTAGGTAGAAGGCCAGAAATTTTAAAAGATTGAGTTTGAGTAGGGGTGTGCCAAATTGTGATTTTGAGAATAAAGTATGGTTTTTGGAATCTGCCGACTCTACAAAGACTTGAAACCAAGGTGATTTAGCCGAGTTCTTCTGCACAAAAATAATATTATTCGTTTTCAAACTGAGTGCTCGTGCATTGAGAAGCTAAAAAATATGCATTTCCGGACTATCCTTTGGGAGGGGATATGAAAAAAAA
>JAMKCH010046022.1:0-12126 GCA_023653785.1 Ophioderma brevispina | reverse complement strand
TTCACAAACAGAGAGACCCCTTTATAAAGAAATTGGAAGTAGAATGCGAAAACCTGCAGTCTGGTAGCTGGGTGTCTATTGCTGAGTCAACGGCATCACTTACCCAACTTATTCTTGACCCCACCCACTTCACCTGCTATCCCAACATGCATGTTATCACTGAACCAATCAGCAGACAATTAGTGACAACAGGTTGCACGTAACACGCTCTGCAATCATTGCTTCACTGTCAACTTAACTTTGTTTACACTCACTACTGATTGTGACTTTTTACAGATTAATTCTGGTGCTCCTAATACAAAGGAGGGATTCACGTCAAACAAACCAATGGTATTGTTTCTCTTTTGCTATCAGCTCTGTCATTCTGTTGAATCCCGTAGAGGCACACTTTCTTCCTAAGCGTGTGAGCTCCTCACATTTAATTCATCAGTACTGTACTACTGTTATCAACGCTGATTTGGTTAATCTCAGATATTTGAGATCCAAATTTAAAAACATTGTTGATCTGTGTTGTGACAGTCTGCCGATCCCTGTAACAAATTTTCACGTTCGTTCATCAGTTGAGAGCTTCCGCGGTTGCAGTGTTCGATTTAGAGGGGTTTTACCTGCACAAATGCATGTAACATTGGCCCTGTGCATGTCAAATTTTGTCTGTGCATGTAAATTTTTGTGCAATTCAGCCTATTTTCAAGGAAAAGTTCTAATTGTGCATGTAACATTAATTTCCTAAATCGGACACTGCGCGGTTGGGAATATTGCTAGAGCCTTGACAGCAAAAGAAAACATAACAATGGCCCCATAATGCAGTGGGCACACAGCAACCAGCATGCTAGTCCGATGACATATGATATGGCATAGCATTATGGCAGAAGGCATTGGATGGCCCTGTGGGTCACCATTGCTGAGAACCCTTCACATTTTCTTTCTTCGACTTACAATTGGGACAATTCCATTTGTGCCAAAAGGGTTGAGCACAGCTTCGTAATATTTGAAATATCTTGTTGCACCTTTCAAGAGAATATAATTTGGTGTGGATACTTGGTTCTACTGCTAAATAATCTACTTTATGCCGTATTCAATTGCCAAACGATCTATGTATACATGCTTAAATGAAATGACGGCGACATTGCATGTTTACCTTGTCGCATTATTTCCCCTGTGCTCCGCATAGTTCAGTCCATCAGACTGCGTTGTAGTCTGAAAAGCATCTGTCACGTCACATTTTCTCATGTCAAAACAACCATGATGGAGGACATAGGCAAGTTTTTAAAATTTGTAAATTGTACACAACAGGATGGACTACAAAAGAAGATTCAGAACAAGCAGCATACACTCAAGAACCTAGCCCAGGTAAAGTTACGAGAATACCAACCATTTTCCTAAAATCCAAACAAAAAACAAAGCGTCGCATAAAAGTTGAATGCGGTCTCCCGTTTTGTGACGCTTACAGTCTCAATCTGTAGATAGCACGCAAAGCACATGCAATCTACAGATTGAGTTTCTCGATCAAATGAGGGGGTACCTCTTACCTGAAAAAAAGGAACTGTACCCTAATGGTTAGAATCTGAAGATTTTAAACGGTGATTTATTAACCGTACAAAATTCCAAAATAAACATATCTCCGTCTCTCCCTCCCTTCCCTCCCCTTAATCCCTCCCCTACAATTTGCAAAATTCACACAGATTGTCAGATGCACTGGAGATAAACATTTAAAAGTTTGGACAAGTTGCTAAGTTACTATTATCTATAGGCGAGTAGAGGAAAATGCTGTACATACTATGAAGACCGTAGATAAAACACTAACGACAAATTTTAGTATTATTTTTATAAACAACAACAGGATGTTCCCAGGAGATTCATTCACTTCACTTTTCAAGGTAAACCATTCAACATCTTAAGGGAAACTTGAAATGGTGTAATTTGAGGCTGGTTTATATAGCTTGTTTTCAAAACAGGAACCGTTAAACAAAATGGAACAGGATGTACCACACTAGTTCACCATACGAAATCATGTACGTATAAAATTTGAATAATTCTCAGTAATTTTTTAAAGTATAAAAGCGCCAACCACGAGGATTGCATTTATTTTGGTATACTCTTTGGCCAAGGGAAATTGATTCTTTCCTGAATGGAGCGCGCATCATATTTGCAGCTGTGGCAAATATTTCATCCATTTTGTAAAAAAAATTTGTTTTCCCTGAAAACTTGATAATAACAAAAAACAATTTTTCCCGCTTGCTCAAAATATTCAAGCCTCCCTTCCTTTTCATTTAGAATGCATTCCTTGAAGAGGGTCACAGTATAATACCATAAATAAATGAATTTCTCCAGATTTTAGTCCCCTTGTCATCATACTCGTACAAGAGTGCTTGAACTTTTAAACTTTTGAATAAAGAAACCTGGGGCAATACCGTTTTGTAATTAGGCACGTGTACACTTTGTTTTATAAGGGTATCAACATGCCTTGGATGTAATAATGCAATGCCAGTAATAATGAATAATGAATCAGACCTCGTCACCTTTAAAAAATCTCCATTTAGGAACCTAAGAATCAACTTCCATTGAGCCTTCAATCAAAAAGTTCTTGCCTTTGTGGCACATATGGTTGATTTGTCTATCACTGTTTTTTGGTTGTGCGCCTGGGTAAAGCAGAAAGACACATCACGGATCACTTTGGTCCACTGTCGTCGATTGGTTGATGTTGTTTGATGCTGTTGGTGAAAAAGGGTATAACATTTGTCTGTATTATCCCATCTTTGTGATGATTTAAAACCAAATTTGGGTCACAGGTGCAATTAACAGCCCCCATTTGTGTGATGAAGGTCAAAGGTCACACCCAAAGTCAAAGGTCAATGAAGGTCAAGGTTGTGAAATAGGCTGACAATGTCAAATGACCTCCATTTGAAAAGTTGAAGTGCAATTGTAACCAAGCTGGTTTATGTAGTTTTACAATGCCCATCCCTCATTTGTTTGAGGTCACAAAGGCACCTAACAGGGTCAAAGGGTCACATACCAAGTCGCAAGGTCATGTGGGCCTATCATTCACAAAAAAACCGCGACGGCAGGCTACACAAGCGGGTCCGAAACCCGATGTATTTTTTTAATGAACAAGCTCTCAGGCTTTGTAGCCTAATAACATTGGCTAGGCCGAAAAATTGCCTATCTGAGCAGCTCTGGCTAGGTCTCCAGTCACCGCGGGGGGGGTATTTTCAAAATCACACACCGTTTCACTAACAGGCGTCATTAATTTTGTTTTATGGAAAATTCCATATTAGTAGTAGTACATGGTTGTTGGGTTGTTGTCAGGGATGCACCATTAGAACTCGGGGGGGGGGTAGAGTTGGGAATTTGTCCAGTTGGGGTGGAAGTTTTGGGTGAGGATATTTTTTTTCCGCTCTTTTTTTCTTTTGTCAAGTGACAGGGTGGTTTTTGTTTCACAGGGCAAGGTTTTTTACTTTGACAGTCAGGAGAGTCACCCATCCTGATCTATCCATGGATGGATGTGATCATTTCGCTGTAATTTATATTCCCACCATATCCGAGTACAAGGTCATTACATCCTTCTGTTCATCCATCCAAAGACAAGTGATCATCACCAAAGGTTAAATCTTAATATTTGCTCCCAATTTCTTTAAAATTGGGCTCAAAGGTTCACATTTCCTCTGAAAAGATGCAACCAAAATGTTTTGGCAGCATCTAACATATTATTCAGGGATCCATAGAGGTCATTGCATTGACCTTATTTGTCATTTATCTTGATAACCATATACCTTGATGTAATTTTTCGAGGCTATAGCTTGACTTCAGGCCTTTCACTTACTGCCCTCAAAATTTCTGCAATTTTATTTATTTCAGCCCGTTTTGGTGCTTTTAGCATAATTCACACACTTTTTCAGGCGGTTCGTCTTTTTAATCGTCAGGCCCTCTACAATCCCTGATATATAAAGAGTGCCAACTTTTGTTGGCAATCCTTGTGGAAAGGTTAACAATTTGAGACCATTTTTAAAGAAATCAATGCAGTATTAAAGATTTAACCTCTGGTGATGACCTTTGACATTGCGAATTTTGCCTTACCTCTGTAATCCTACGTTGTAAGTAGTAGAAACCATGATGTTTCTCATGTTATTAGAGGTGGGCTATAGAGGGTCATTTTGGGCATAGTTTTCAGATCACTTTGAACACAGGCTAGAATGATGACTTTAATAATTGCTTATCCCATTTTCGAAGAAAAAAATTAAAAAAGTGCAAAACCCAGAGTGCCCCCACAAGAAACTCCAAACTGGTCGCCAATTGGCCAAAATCATATTTTTTAAACCTACTTGATAAGCTGATCACCCTTCATTTTGTGGCAATATAACCATTTTTGGCCTGCAAGGAATCATTCTATATAGATGCAACTTCCACACTTGTCGTTTTCTCATCATTGCAGTTTAGCTTAAAATTGGACTGTGAGGGCCGCTTTCCCCAGAAGTACGCACATTCACAAGTTTTAAATTTTAACTGGTGGGCCATCATCAAAATTGTTGATACATCATTTTCTGAAGATTAGAGCTGTCTAACACTAATACCAATATCCCACGGTATTTATAAGTATTACAGCCTTCAAATCGAAATCAATGTGTCACTGAAATAGAAATTTACCTTTGGTCCTAACCAAAGTACACACATTTCAAATTCAATTTGTTTTAAATGCGCCAAAATCGAAATAAAACTAATATAGTGTGAATTTGTCAAAATACCATGGATTAAACATTTTCTTCTCATTGAGTATAAGTAAAACCAAAGTTTTAAATCCGGTTTTGCCCCCCAAGCGGGGTGGCCGGATCCCCTCACATCCGAGTCATCGCACTTCCTACTCCCTCCTTCCACTTCAAACCCCTTCACCACCCTATTCAATGCTCCCCCATCCTCAACCCAACCCTCCACTCTCCTCCTCCACTTGCTTCCTCCATGTCCTCTTTGGTCGACCCCTCTTCCTCAAACCACCCACCTCGAACTCCCAACGCCCTTTTTAAAACATACCTCACCACGTGCCCGTACCATCTAACAACAAAAACAACCCTTCGCCTTCGTCCAGTCCGATCAGCGCGCCTCTTCCAAACCCAACATCAGCATCAAATCCTCAGTCTTCTTTTATCCATCAATTTCACACCACACATCATTGCTCTCTCTGTCCTTCTCAAAATCTTTGTGCATCTCAATTTATAATTTGAACCCATTTTTTATTTTACGGGATTACCTAGTTATTATCATAGACCTTGCTAAAATTGTTTCATTCACACAATAATTTATCCTTTTAGGTAATGTTAAAAATTTGTGTCAAGTATTTTTTTGAAGATATTCACATTTTTTTGGCTGGCATATGGACAAGTTACATCTCAGAAATACATTTATCGTGTCTACCAACATAATCTAAGTATTCCATGTTTATTTTTTATTGCAGGTATTTTGCTGTTATAGCACATACTTTAAAATTATTAGATTTGGCTTCTATTTTGAATTTGGAGTATGGAGAATTTACAAGTCAGGTCAGGTTTCCTTTTGAGGGCCTGCTACTGGTATCCTCGTAACCAGTACTACCTGTCCCAGGGCCGAGTTGTCGGTGGCTAAACCGTCACCCCCATCGATTTTCTAAGGAAATCTGATGAGGAGGGTAGCTGGTTACCCTGGTAGAATTAAAAAGAAGATCTACCTACAAGGGCGTCAGCTCTGGAGAGCTTGGCGGCCATCCAGCACATGCTGCCTTGTATGGTGGGCATAGTTGCCAAAGGCTAGGCCCACCGCCGAAAACGGTGGATTGGTGTCAGGAAGGGCATCCGGTCAATTATCTTTTGCTCCAATAAATCCTCACACAGCAGTATTGCTGAGTGTGAGGTGTATCCGGCCACCCCCCTTGACGGGGACAAAACCGGATTTAAAACTTTGGTTTAACTAACTAACTAAACTCAATGTTACACGTGCCATGTGCACTTGTTCATTGGGTCCGATAGTATATCTAGTAACTCCATAGTTTGATAATATAGGGTTGAATAGATAATTATCATTTATGGCGACGCCATCTTGGATTTCTCAAAATGCTCAAGGATGCCCAGGTGGCACCCGGCTGATTCTTATTCTACACACCCTAATTTATCATTTTCAGCAAAAAAAAAAATGTGTCCATGCTCAACTTTACGGTCAGGCCATAATTTGGACCATATCTACCCGACTATCAGGCAAAGAAAGAGATAAAGTAAAAAGTACAGAGGTCAATGTGCAACCAAATTGAATATATTTTCACTCTAGAATAATTTCACTCTCTTTGCACAGTAACACACTCGGAAGCAAGCACAAAATGTGATTTTAAGGTGATCAATTTTCATTACCTGGTAAGTACAATATTACATACAGTTATTGTGAAATCTTATAAACCAACAAAATCATTAAAAAAAATAAAGAACAAAAAATAAAGACTGCAAAAGTATGACCATGTTTTACAATATTTAATTCTAATAAAGTGCAAATCTGGGGGTTTGTATTTTACTGATTATCTGCTTAATCCTTCCACATCACATATAAAAATAAAGGTACATGTCAGCTTATCTGCATTAATATGCAGGATAATGCTTCCCAGTCCATATGCTGCAATAACATGCATGTACATGTAATTTTTTTACTTTAACCTTGCGTTTAAAGGTGCAACAAGAGATTTTGAGGCACCCAATATCTTGTCATAATAGTAATTTCATATAGATTAGACATGCAATAAATTTCTTACTTTGTATTTGGCTACAGAAATGTCTTAAAAGAGAAAAAAAAAGGTGATTTTGATATTAAGCTTATATTTCAATATAAAACATATGCTGAATTTTTATGCTCCTATATGAAATTAGAAATTTCACAATTTTTGTACCATTAACATTTCTCAGCTTAATCCTTTATGATGGGGATCATTTTGATGGAAAGCTTTACATCAGCGCAAAAATCACTCCTTTCATTTTTTTGGGGTCACCTGGACACTGGTAACTGAAAACGTCTGAATTTGGGCAACTGGTCGGTTAATTGTAGTCCACTCAACCACATGAGATAATTAGCTATTGTGTACTTCTACAATTTCCGACAAATTCATTACCAAAATTCAGACACCAGTTCAGACACTTGCACCCACAATCTGCATTGTATAAACGTCAAATCAACTGACTGCAGGACTGGATATAGATTTGGTGTTTGGCACAATAGTAACAAGTATATTACAATACTTTGAAGGTTTGTGTCGATATCATAGGCACACTTTATATTGTTTATCATTGGCTCTTGTAATTTATTGATTTTGGTTTGGGTGAGCACGCAATTACTTTGGGTGGGACAGTGTCTGAATGTAGGTCTTGATTTAAGCTTAATGTCCCCATTCATACAGCCTTTCCAGATTCAGACCTTTTGCCTAAATTCCAGACACTTTCAGTTACCAGTGTTATATGATGAAGTTTCTCAATTGCACCTTTAATTTGCAGAACCCTAATGGGTTAAAATTGGTAAAGGTCATTGAACTTTTGATTGGTCAATGTACAGGGGGCCAAACTTTTTGAAATGTATGGATCTTGACAAAATTGGTGTTAAGTTAATTGTTGCTAAAGCATGAGAAATCCAGAAAAGTATAGTTTGCAATATCTAGGATGTTTAGTTTATAGGTGGTAAAATTTGGTGTAAAATTAGTTACCCTCTTGTGAAATTTGCATTGTTTTGTATGGGAATTGCAGACTACTCGTTGCTTTCCTAAAAATAAACCAAAACTGAAAATCCTAAATTGTGGAAACTCTACATTTCAAGATTGCTCATACTTATTACCAACAATTTGACACCACTTTTGTCAAGATTAAGCATTTTGAAAATTTGGCCCCCTGTAGAATGACCAATCAACAGTTCAATGACCTTTATCACATTTTCTCCCCTATTTCTGTAACTGAATATCACAGATATGCCAAACTATATATTTTCTGATTCCTTATGATGAGACGAATCGTTTGAGATACTTTTAACAAAATTATACGGTTAATCTCTCTTGATCCAAGATGGCTGCCAAACGGACCCCGTGGGACAGTATTTGATTATGGTAACATCAGAATTTGTGCAGATGATGACATAGTTATGATGACATAGTCATGATAGTTTTAAGGGGATGCATTGGAACCCATATAATCTGCTAGACTATAAGGACTCACCAGGGGCAAAAATCATAAGAGGGGCAAAACATTACACTATTACCTCATATAGATAAAAAACCCTACTTTTTACACAATTTATTGCTTAAATCCTGTTTTGCCTGAATTTTAATTCTCAGGGGGAGGCTTTTTTTTTTTTTTTTTTTTTGGTACTCACAGCTGAAATACATTAGGGTGCAGAAAAGAAGTGGACTTCCAATGTGTTCTAACAAAATTACTAATACTAATTGTTTTTTATTTCAGAATTAATTGAACAGCAGGGGTCCCACCATGGCACCTTCCATAGAGAAATTCAACTGGTTCTGCGGGAAGGAGAGCAACGAGACACTTTCTGATTTCGAGTGGGACAAGAATCACACCATCTACAATGCTTGCTTCTCCGATCTCATCTACACAGCCCCTCATGTTATCTTCATTGTCCTTGCATCATTAGTCCTCCTGGTCTTGGGCTGTTTCTCAAAATTACGAAGGACAAAGCAAAGTTACCTGTTACTGTTTCCAGGCCACTATGCATTGTGGGTGCTCTATTTCCCATTCATGTTTGGGCTGTTGTGTTCTGTGGGAGAAGGCCTGATCACAGACGTTGAGGTCAACAAAGACACCCTAACAATGCCACACCTGTATCTGCCGGGAGTATGTGCATTCTTAGGAGGCATCTTGGCAATTATATACTATCATCACATGGAATTGTGGAATAGAGTCTCAATGGCATGGCTCTTGCTGTTGTACTGGCTGACTGCTCTAGGTGCCGAAGCAGTGCGGTTTGTGAATCTGTATAATGACCCCAAACTAACAGGCGGTAATGGGCTAGACCTGGACCTGATGCGGGTGGATATCAACATTATGCTGATTGTCATCTATTCTTTATTTACACTACTGGCCATTTACTTGTTAATTTCCAAGGTAAATATAAAATATTATGGGCACAGAACCAGATCAGACAATGTCCACTTTTGGCTAAGGCTTTAAGCCAAATTTCACACAAACACTAATTTAGAATCTGGGTGGAGGCATAGCTAAATGTAGACATAGCCCATTCTGATTTCAAGCTCCTGATAATATACAAAATGGTTTGCTATCATGAAGTAAGGCCAAAAAAGAAAAAAAGTTTGTCTCAGCTTCCTGTAGCTCAAACCCCCCAAGTGCTATGCATTTTTTAGTAAAAAAAACGTATCTGCTGCACAGAAATTCCTTTTTTTATTGCATTATGATAACTTTTTTGGGGGGCGAGGGGCTGCTTTGTGGCCAAATTTTCCTTTTTCTTTCTTGACTTAAAAAAAAAAGAAGAAATGCAGTACAGGTGATTCTTTACACCTATGCAAGCGGAAAGCTGAAACAAACCTTTTCCCTCTTGGCCTAGCATTACAACCCAACAAGCTGCTGCTGCCTATTGTACCTGATGCAACAGATATTTGGTAACAGATTTTTTTAAATTTGATTTTGCCATTTGTGAAGTCGTCCACAGGGGAAATATGGATTTCAAATGGAATGCTATATGAGAGCCCTGTTCTTTAAAGGTACAATGTCGACATCTGATTACAAAGTATAATTTTCATTGTAGTAGCAATACAATTTTATAATAAGGCCACAAGGGCGTCAAGTCTGAAGAGAGCTAATGGTGGCCATCCAGCACATGCTGACTTGCATGGTGGGCGTGGTTGCCAAAGGCTAGGCCCACCTAAAAAATGGATTGGCGTCAGGAGGGACGCCAGGTCAATTACCTTTTGCTCCAATAAATTCCTCACACAGCAGTATGCTAGGGTGAGGTTAATCGGCCACCCAAAGGGGACAAAACTGGATTTAAAACATTGGTTTAACATGAGACGGGCATATAACTAAACAGAGATCGGAAGAAAAGCTGTAGTCCATTGTTAAACAGCCGAGGTATCGAACCAGGTAGTTGCGGATTGCAAGGAATTGGCCGTAAGATGGCGATGTGAGCACCTTAACGTTTATGTATGAACGAGGTATCCTGCGAATCGGGCAATTTTACCCAATTTGTGATCAATTCATGACTTAACGTGAATATAATTGTTCTTGGGACCAGGCTAACATTAACCTTTGGGTTTGGACAGGTAATCAATAACTTCCTTTTCATAAAACTTAAGTCAAAATTAAAATAAAATGTTACACAATGATCCCTGATTTATGTTAAAAAAATAAACAGTTGGAAATAAACTGGGTCCAAAACTTTGTTTCAATTTTTTGATTTGAAAGAGGGAAAATACACATTTAGTTAACTCAGTATATTTTGAAGATATCCAAGAATGTCATAATACATTAAAAGTGGGGCAAATTCTCCATAGGCGAGAAATGAGTGACAAAAATTGGGGTCATTTTAAGTTTTCCATGGCCTATATGCAAACGTCATGAGTACTAAACTGTGTTCAAGGCGGTTTGACAACAGAACACGTTACAGGAGCATCATGATTTAAAAATAGCCCGCCAAACTCAAAATCTTGGGGGTTAGTTGTTAAACATTGAAATGTATTGAATAACGATTAATTACTGCTTCTCGATCAGTCGAGGGAATCGGTGAATTAACACATAATAATACCGTACCGGACTCTGCACGCTGCAAACAACCCATTGATTGCTTGCTTCGAATCTCTGTTTAGGTATATTCGTCTCAGGTTTAACTAACTAAAATAAATAGTTCTTTAACATAACGGTTTAATTCTGAAAATCCCAGAGGGATCTCATTTAGGAGAGGTCTTGTGTAATGGACGGGAGTTTTCCCAGGTTGGTAAAATTAGCATTAAATTAAATTTTGCCATTTTTACATGTAGTTTTTAATAATAAAGGAATTAAGCAAAAGATAAATTTACAGTTGTGAATTTCATTTTCAGATATGTGGTCAAGCGGATCCTTTCCCCGAAGAACTTAAGGACGAGAACATGAGATACCTACAGGGCTACACCAACCTGTTGTCGGGGGCATTCTTCTGGTGGATGAATTGGCTCTTCCGAGTCGGCTACAAGCGTCCCCTTGAGTTGGGAGATTTGGGACATTTGTCGAGGGTCCATACGACGGTGCTTGTTTTGACAGAGAGAAACATTGTTCCCAAAAGCACTGCGAGAAGAAAAAGAGGGTGAGTTTTGGATTGTATCATGAGTCACAAGTTTAAACTGTTCCCTTGTACATAAGCAACTTCTGGATGTCTGTTTTTTTAAAAATGTCTTTGTTATTATCCCCTGGCTTTTTCCCTGTATTTTTTTTTTAAGCAGGTGGTCTTTATGAATAGCACCAACACTTTCTCTCTGACCTATCAACATCTGGAAATTTTAAGGCCCATCAATCTGTAAACCCAGTGCTGGCAACAGCATTTTCGTGTAGGTGTGACATCGGAGGGCAAATAAACTTGACTCAATGGGATTATTTATTTGGGTCAAGGGAACTGGTGTAATCAGTGAATCCCAAGGACTTAACAACAAAAGTGCATCATAATCATGCTAAAGGACCATCTGCAAGTGGATCTTGTGCAAATCTTGTTGACAAATAAGTATCAATGGGTGGGGATAGCAAAATGCCATGCAGCCAAATAAATTCTGTATATCCGTTCATACTTTCCACTGAAAATGGTGATGGTTTGAAAATGGTCACACTTAAATTGTGACACTACTACTAAAAATTGTTAAAAAAAAGACATTTGCAGAAGGTCAAATAGCTATGAGCATGTAATACTCTATTTTTGGATTCGTGGAACGAACGTTCCGCGAATCCCTTCAAACGCTTCGGCCTTCGGCTGGTGACACATTTCTGCGGTAGACACAGTTCGCCTACTTTAGTAAATACCTCCTTGTCAGGATCGATGTGGGCTCAGCGAGCACATCTTCAATGGAAACCCAATAGTGATTCATTAAAAAAAAAATTCAAACAAGCGTATTTGAGTGATAAATTAGCCAGAATGCCTCCATAATCCATATAT
>JAMKCH010046021.1:0-11386 GCA_023653785.1 Ophioderma brevispina | reverse complement strand
GCGGGGACGATATGGACCCAAATATGCATTTTCGTTCCCTTTCTTTGGGTGGGGAATTCTCGACAATTCAGCCTAAATTTGGGCAAATAAAGTCATCATTCAGCCAATTTTTCGTGCGCACGCGCGCATGGGTCACAATTCAGACTTCAAGGAATTTATGGGTATAAATTCATTGGCACATTATACCAACCCCCCCAGTGAATATCCTAACTTGGAGTACCCGAAGGGTTGCATGGTCATTGGAGTATTCCTTGCGAAGAAACATCATTTTCACGCTTCTTTCGAAGCAGTAGGACGATTTAAGAAAGCCGCCACATTTATTACTTACGCTAACGTTTGCCACAAGCCAGGTTTAGTCTTTCACACCAATTGAAATATGATCGGTGGTCAAGTTCTGGCCTGTATGAAAGACTATCGCGTTTACTTTTAACATTGGAATAAAAACACAGCTTTAATTTAACGTCTCCTTTAAAATATATAAATTTACAAAAATGGATACATTGGGCCTAATTTTTTATAAAAGAGCCTGGATCTTGAGACATATAGTTTTAAAATAAAATTAGGAAACTCTACATCATACAAGAGCGCTACTCGGTACATTGAAAGTACGTAGATTGATGAACCGCGCATTAGTGGGTATTCGAAAACACTGATCTCTATACAATGGATTGGAAACATGGGGCTTCGTAATTGAAGCCACTGATGGGCCATGTGGTCTTCCAAAAAGAGCCCAAGCAGGTAGTTAAGAGCGGTCATTTATATATCAATTGTTCCATGTGGATAAGGACTACAGAAATCAAGCCAATTAGTGAGCTCATTGTATTGCGCGTATGGGATGGCATGTATCTAAAACGTGCACCCGGGATACAACTTGTGTAAAACAGGTGTCTTCTTGGAATGGTATTGTGTTCGGTAGACCCAAGAGCCCGCCGTACGTTGCTCTTCATATTAAATACAATTACTGTGTTGTAGCCAATCCATTGTAGCGAGTGCGACTGCGATAAAACTAATATTACGCGACCCCTTTTCAGAATGTTCCACGTTTTCAGGGATTGTTAGTGTTTAGGCCTGAACTAAACTTGTGTAATCACAAAATGATATCTAAACCCCCCTCTTAACATTTTCTCATATCACTGAGTTTTAAAAAGTGTAGTTTGCTTGCATAAAAAAATTCTAAACGAACTCGATCCTATCCTTGTGTGCTGTCAACGAAGTTCAAAAGGATGAGGCTTGTTGCAAACTGAACGTGAATATGGCGCGTATGGGATATATTTTCGCCGGCTTCTGTTTCGGTAGTGCAGGCGGCGTTGTAAATATACCACACAGGAATAAACATGTAGCTACATGATCGTTGTACAGTTGGTATATTGGTCGGAATAAATCTGGGATTTTTTTCGCAAGGAATACTCAATGGCCTGAAACCATATGGTACGTTTGTTGTAGGGATATTTTCCTTATATAGTGCCGGATAGATTTATCCCCAATAAATCGCTTTTAATTGGGAGCAAATCAACCGGGACGACTACGATTTGCCCCCTCGGCGGGACAGCCTGGAAATGTGCCCTCTGGATAGACTAGATCGGTACGCCCACTGTTAAAATGTTGCTCTACTTGGACCGGGCAAATGAAAGCAATTAATATGCATGAAAAAAGTAGGTTCATAATACCAATATCTATTCTTTGTACTTTTCGCGGTGATTTTCAGGGAAGATAATTCGCCATAGATTTATAGTAAGTATCAGTAGTGCTATCATGATGTCTGTACAAAGGACAGACATCATACGAACTATACATGTAGCTGAAGTTAAAGAAAAGAAGATAAGTTCGAATTAAACTGGCGAATACTTAAACAGCCAGTGCATACTCAAGAACGAGCAAAAGATGCAAACTGTGCAAATGGACACATTTTAATTACTGCCGAACAGCTACGGAACATTAAACAAGCGAACTGAACTGATCAACACATTGCCGAAACGCGTCAAAGCACAAACTAAAAGGTGTAACGTAAGCCGCGCATGAACCACAAGCGTGCGAAACGCATAAACATACGCACATACAATGCGCATCTGTAAGCGAAAGCTTCACACATGTTTTGTTTTGTTATTCCATTCAGACTACTCCCTGAAGAGAGAGGTTTATCTCTCGAAAAAAATTTGTCGGCGTTTGAAACTATGGAAAACTATAAACTATCTAAGGAATTTTATTATTATTATATTTTCTATAGATATAATATATATATTCGAATGTGTAATAAATAAAAAGTATCAAAACCCTGGAATTTTAGGAATATACGGCGCAAAAAAACTATTCCCCAGATTGGTTTAGTATAGCTTCCCACCTTGGAGGCAATTACTTTTCAAGAATCTTAAACCGTATTAGGGACTATTTTATTAGCCACGAAGCGTGAGTTCATGCATTCTGGCATCCCGCTTCAATAAGTGCTTTAATAGTATTTACTAAAAGAAGTGAAGAAAAAAACAAATTTGTTCACTCGCAGCTCGTGCGCCAAAAATAGACCCATTATTCAAATACATCGTTGGTAATATGGCCTTTTTACCCTAACCAGAAAATGATGACAAGACAAGTGAAGACACCTTCTTAAAGAAGAGTAGATCCTTTAAAAGGGGAGGCTAGCAAAGAAATACTGAAAGAAACCCTATTTAAAACAATGTTGGGATGTTTACTTGTGTAAGAAACTGCATGACAAATTAATATACTACTATAGGCGATTACCCGACTTTAGTAGCACCTCGGAACTGCAAATTCTGGCTCAGCCCTGGTTACATCCATGCACAATATTTGAAGTTTATTAGAGGTGCATGGCGTTGTGAAAAATGATATTGAAACAAAACTATGAACTCGATTTTGCAAGATATTTGCCTATTATAAAGGGCACATTAGTTATATTTCTTGGATGGCTTCACAAGTACAGTAGTTATTGCAATGCCTCAAAAATGCAATGTGAAATAAAAATTGTGACCCAATTTGATTCTTTCACTTTCAGACCAATATCATGCAAACATGATTAAAACGAAAAAACTTGCGATTTGTTTGGTTTTATTTGTTGCTATCTGACATTCCATAACGGTTAAAGTTTTATACCATATAGTGATACCTGTTTCTGTTTTCCCCAACCTCTGCTTTGTTTGCTCGTATCCACAAGTCATTGGTAATGGCTTTGTGGTGGTATCATGATTTGTTCAGCTAGTGTGCTGATCCGGGGCCGCGTGTATCCATGATACGGACGCTCCTAACATGGCCCGCTATTTGAGGCTGGGCGGATTGGGAACAGTCAGGGGTTTACACCCTATACTCTTATTCGACACTGACTGCGATGTACATGTACAGTTGTGACTCTCTGTACACGGGACCGACGGCTTAACGTCCCCTCCGAAGGACGGGATGCTTTCAGGATCCATTTGCCCAATTCCAAGTGAACCTTGGAGGAGAGCGGTATTCTGTATTTAATCAATAGCTGGTATACAGATCAAATCCAGAATTGATAGTACCCGAAAAATCCCAGCAAGTGCCACGACTCCACCGGGATTCGAACCCGGGAATTTTTTGATGGTGAATTTGCGCCAGAGGCAAGCACCCTAACCGCTAGGCCACGCTCTCCCACACGCTCTCAACCTCTGCTGAACAGCAGTTGAAGCCCTTCCCATAATAGGGCACTTAGCTTGCTTTCCACTTTGAATGACCACAGCATTAAAAAGGCTATTTAAATTAAATCTGTGTATTATAGTCTTATTATATTAGGGAGTTATTTCAACGTGAGAACACATCGTAACGAGCTAAGGTTGGTTGGTGTTCAAATTCATTTGATTTAGTATCACATTCTCTGAAAAGTGTATGTGCCTAGGATATAAACATTTGATCTGTCTTTTATTTAGGCCATCTTGCATGAATATGCATTTAATCCTATTGTATTCATCTTTAAAAATGTACCCAATCTATAACCAAAATTAATTGAGCATGGTCATACGCAAATATAACCAAATTGACACAAATAAGTAACAATTGTCATAATCTGTGTTGCCTTTATTCAAATTCACCCCTTTTTCAGAGATTCATTGTATAGGTTAATATCTTGTCTGAATTATTGTTTGTGGTTTCCACTGTCTTGTTGAATTGCAGCAGAATACAATAAGATATCATTTTCCTCTGCATGATCAAATTTCTGTATTGAACCAGCAGAGGGCACAGTAGCCCTGAAGCCCTTCCCATCTTGCACAGGGCCACTTAACGGAATCTGCCAAAGAAGGGAACCTTCTATAGGAAATGTGTACTTGGTGTTCACTCCCGTATAGTGACCAATGGGGGGGGGTCCACCCCAAGGAAACCACTTTCCCGAAGGATTTTTTTGCACGAAGTTATGAATATAACACCAAATCAGCAATAAAAATTAAAATTTATTATTTGGGCTGCAAATTAGGGGCAAAACATTGTTTTCAAAACACGCGAAAATTTTGGTGTGGACACCCTGTATTAACTGACAGATTCTGACGAGATGAAAATTCTAAATTTGCATTTGCAGAATACCGAGCACCTTTCAAAGGTTTATTAACACACACACGGTGGTGTGTCGCCAGAAAGCTATTAAAATAGCTTAAAACAACAGAAATAATTATTTTAAGCGACACACACACCGAGTAGAAACAAACTACACTTGGTTTAACGTGTGTTTGAATCGTAATACTACTAGGTGGGAGTATCATTAACAATAACTCTACGGCCCTTAATAACTAAATCAGAGGATGTCAACCCTCAGAAGTGTATGTGACACATGCATCTCACGTTAAAATATGAATTATTTAGAACACAGAAACAACAGCAACATAGTCATGTTTACATACGCTTGCATACACCATATACGTAAAAAATATAGCACTTAATCGTGTGTGTAAATCAGCTCTAACCGCCTTGTTTTCGGCTTGATGTTTTGAACTTTTGGCGTAAAGGAGTAGACGCAAAAACAAATTGAGTATATACGTAAAAAAAAATAACATACATCACATTAAAATGCAACCCGTTGCGACGAATATTAGTGGTAAATGTGAAAATCAAGAACGGTCTCACAGACATATGACCTATTATTATTAATTAGATATGAGTAACAATTAGTAGTTAGCTTTAGAAAGTTCTAACTATGCATGTGCCTTTTTTGGCTACGAAGTATTCGTAAGGTCTATATAGACTGCTGGGTGATAGATCAATATGCTTAAGGTGTTGGCAGTAGGATTTGGTTTTAAGGAGTACGCGCAAGCGGACTTTAATAAACTCGGAGATGCACGCGTGCATTAGTTTCGCGATTTTAGCGTCGCAAAAAATTAATAAGCGTTTTCCACTTCTGCATTTACGCGAATTGTTAAGCGTTTGCAAAATCGCGTTGAACTTTGATGTTGCTAGGATAGTATAAGACAACGCGCCGATTAATTAAGAGTCTCATACTTATCAAGCACCCGTTCTTGTTTTGATGCGTGACATACTAGTCGTAAAATAACGCGATGACGCATCGTCTCTAGTGTAGATGGAAATTTTTACCTCTAAAATGTCCTTTTTCGACGATTTTCAGGAAAAACTAAGCCGGTGACACCATTTTTACTTTTTTTTTTGCCTCTACGTACGCGGAGTTACATTTTTTTTTTTTTTTTTTTTTTTTTTTTTTTTTTTTTTTTTTGGTATTTTCAAGGTATGCAAACGAGACCTAAACTATGTGAAATCAGAAAAACGTTCGGCCCCTTTGTTATCTTTTTGGAGCAATGTCGTATCGGTAAATACATTTCCCATGAGTTGCGGGTAAAATCTTGTAAATTTGAGCAAAAATGTACTTTTTGAGAAGTCTTTTTTAAAAACGCATATGGTAAGCCTATTTTTATTTCAGATTTGTTATCAGCACTAATGAATGTACTATATATCAAAATTTGAAGAAAATTTGAGGCCCATTAAATCATGATGCAAACACCTTATACATTTTAACCCAATTTATAGATATTAGGTAGGCCAATATCAAGATTATTGAAAACCCCTTGGTTCACTGTGTTGGTGACACGTCTTTGCATGCATTGTTAGTGGTCTGTAGCAAAAAAACAAACCAAACAAGTACAAACAAACAAGTAAAACAAACAAGTAAACGAAATAAAAACAAAGATACATTCTCTCCCATCCAGAGCAAGAATGAGCAAAAAGCTTGAAAATAAATAATTGCATGTGTTATTTCAGGTTTTCGCCATGTCCCGACGAGATTTTTAGAGGGTTTCGAAGCCCTGTGGAGACGTAATACGCGAAATGTTCGGCCTGCAAGTTCTTTTGGCGGGAGTGGAGAAGTGCGGAAAAAAACTGATGTTGGGACAAAATTAACCAGCACCCGGACATTGTGAGGGTTGCCTGAAGAACCACGAGGGGATTAGACGTCGGACTAGGTATGTGATTATGACAAAAAGGTATGTGAATGTCTATTTGCGGTCATTTACTTTGACTGATACTCAACTTTACACGGGGAGATTCCGTTAACCTCACCCAGGTGACACACATGTTATGACACAACTTATGAATTCGGGAAACCTTAACGGAATTAAACAGGTGCTTATTCCGTGAAAGGATTCAGAATTCATAAGGGCGTAAAAAAAAGTAGTCAGATGGTCAGGTACGGAAAACTCCCCTTTTTACGGACGGAGATGTCTTATTTTTAAGGCAGGCTCTAGGATTGTCTGGATGTCTATCATTTTGCTTAAAGCCCATGCAGGTCATATGAGATGGCATCTTATATCTTACAGGGAAAATTGGGTGTTAGTAGGTGACCCACTGACTACTTTTTTCTGACACACTTATGTGAATTCTGAAACCTTACCGGAAAAAAATAATGTGGTTTATTGACTTATTTCGTGAGGGTTTCCGAATCAATTCATAGTATTTTTTTTTTTTTCGCCATGATACTTTAGATTATGTGCAATTTTTTTAAATATCCCGCCCTAAAAAACAATAACAATACAAAAAAATGCCACTGCGTACACTTGTATAGAAGAATATATGTTCGGTTCAATTTTGCGTCACCTTTTCCGATATTATAGCCGTAACTCGGGAAACAAAACACCCGATTTGACCAAATAAAAAGCATTTTAAAGCTAAGATTTCAAGTTTGCTATATTAAAAAGTCTCAGAAAAGATGTCCAAACTCCAAAATTCACCAAAACGACTTCAGCCCCCCAACCGGATTCTTAATATCTTGCAGACAAATTAAGATAATGATACAACAGAATGTTAAGATATTTTTACTCAACCGGTAGTATGACTTTAATATCGTGTCCCTTCATGAAAGTTTTTGATTCCATTCATCCTGAGAGTTTATTCGAAGATCGCATTATTTATTTAGGGTTTTACTCACCTGACTCACTGAAATTAAAACAAAAAATCAGAGAAAAAAATAAAACAAAAAAGTGGGTCAAAATGCAATGCCCATAAATAAAAATAACCCGCATTTCGCATTAGCATTTTTTCAAAACTAAACAAGAAACTCGCACTTCGCAGTTGGCCTTTTTCACCAGAACAGTTCTATCTGAGACAAACTTTTTTCATGTGGCCATAGTCCTTTCGTAATATACGGTAAGAGAAGGTGCGATATGGTGATTGCAGAATTAATGGCTGAATTTCCTATTTGTTCCAATAGGAAATTAAACATTTCACAGTTGTTTTCTACTACAGAAATAATTCTCAGATTTATCCTTTCAGATGGGGATATCTTTGATAGAAAGCTTAACATCCGTGCAAAAATCAGAATGTTCACATTTTTTATGGACACTTGTTATAAACGTGATATCTCTCGTTGCATCTTTAAACTAATGATGACGTCTAAAATTAGGATTTCATGGCCGCCACCCGCCTCCGAATGAACATTTACACCTTTATAGCAAATTAAATTTCTCTTAAAAGTTGATGTCATTAAACCGTTTTTGTTTGTTATTTCGTATATTTGTATACACTGGTGATATCACTGAATTTTATATGGGTAGTTCTGTTACCTTCAATATCTGTTCAGTCTGCTGGTTCAACACAAAAAAATGATCTAAGTAATTACAAAAAGACAGTCATTCGTTTCGCTAAATCGGAAAGCTAAAAAACATAAAAAACGGATTTCTGCATAATTGTGGAGCGTATAGGTGGTCAAATATACTTTACAATCGAAATCACTCTAATAAGACCAAATCTATATTTTAATTAGTCAAAATTGAGTTAAATTGTCCATACAACTGACAGTAATAACTTACTTATGGTTGAATGGAGCTTGGCATCTGTGTAGTACTGGTGCTTTCTTCCTTCTAATCAAGTTATCATATAAAAATATACATAATGAGTTTCGTTTTTACTTATCTTTTACTTTTAAGGTGTTTCTACAAAAGTGATTTTTTCATGTTTTTGTGGAATCACTGATACAGTCCAGGGCCATATAAGCTCATATATAACGAGGAATGATCCTGGGATTTTGTAATTTCTATTGGATTCAATATTCATTAGCTTAGTAATCGAAAACCAATTGTACCAATTTTTCTGAACATTCGTAATACAGAGAATTTATGCAAATTATTTATACATATTTAAAAGTATTGTTTATTAGCTTTTCAAAACAGCAAACCCCATTGAATTCGGGTCCCAAATGACTGAGTCGGTCCTAAATTGTTACACAGTTATACAAAGCATCTTGGTTTGAGTTTGAATAAAATACAGTGGTGTCATCCGCAAATAAAATAAAAGATAAACAATTAAGATATAGAGTAGATATCATTCATATCAATAATAAAGAGTAAAGGGCCTAATATACAGCCCTGAGGTACACCGCATTTACAGATTCCGTAGACAATGTTCAATTATATGAAACCATTTGCTTCCTATTTGAAAGGTAATTGGAGAATCATGCAAACGGAAAACCATATAGTGAAATAACTTTTCAAGTAAAATGTCATGATTGATGGTATCAAATGCCTCCGATTTTAAAATTCATAACAATTCCAGCAGTGTACCGTCAATTGCTTTGTTCATTTCATTTATAAAGTCTAATACACCCATTATGTGCAATGTATGTTGCGAAATCCATATTGTATAGAATATTGTTTTTACGTAAAAGGCATAACACCTTTCATGTACAATTCGCTCCATATCTTTGAAAAAAACTTGGCAATACAGAAACAGGTCTATAATTACTGTAATGCTCAGGATTGTCTTTTTTATATGGTATTGGTAAAAGGGACCACAGAATTTTAGGGGGACGGACCTCCCCTGCTTTTCGCAGTTGTGCATGGCGTAATCCGTCACCATAACAGTGCCGCCATATTCTTTCTTCCAGTCCAAGTGAAAAATGGGTTTTCGACTCAAATCGAAATAGTTTTTCGCTCGATAAATCGAAACAATTTTTTTCGCTGTTGTGCTGCATGCAATGCATTTGCAACAACAGTAGTGGAGCGGTTTGGACTGCAAAATTGTCGACAACCCCTCCCCTCGGTACAACAAAACACAACCACTTCTATTCGAAAGATAGTTATAAGTAATTTTAAAAAATGATGGTTGTGGTCAAAAACTTTGGTAACAGGGGTGTTTTTTGGGTCAAAAAATCACGTTATTGAGCTAAAAACTTAAGAAAGGTCAAGATTGATTAATTTCTTAGCAAAACAAATTTTAATCATGATGCAATACTATCAATCTCTGACATTTATATTATAGATTTGTTTTATACAATATATAAAGGGTCTATAATTTTAGCCTCCAAATCACTTTTTTCCCTAAAAGAACATCCTTTTTATCACATGTCACCACAACGAGTATTACCTGAACCTTTTATGCAATGTATAAAATCTATATCAATAACAAAAAGGATACCATAAAATAATATTGTAATATTTTTACTTTAAAAGAAATGAAACAAAATAATTTCGCTTAATTTGCAGCCAAAAATGCACTTTTCGGCCTAGAAATCATCCCTGCCTCCAAATATTTCAATCACAACCATCATTTTCATAAATCTCATATATTTATCCTTCAAATAAAGGTGGTTGTGCTTTGTTGTACCGAGGGGAGGGGTAACTCGAAAACAAGAGCACTTTTCAAAGCTCGGCCGCTCCGTTACAGTTTCCGTTACAGTGTCCTTTCTTTTCGATTTGTTCACAGGTCGGGATATTCGTGGCAATGATCCGTACACACCAGTGTCACTAGAGGGATACTTGGCATACTTCGAGGTTCTAGCTCAAAGTATCAGACGAAATGACCCAGGAGCAGAGACTCTTATAAGTGGTAAATGTGAAAAGGAATGTTGCTGAAAATGAGTCAGCAGAATCAGAAACAAACAAACAGAGAAGCAAACAAAGAAACAAAGAAACAAACATAGACTCTATAAGCAACGCGGTTATGGTCTTTTCAACATATTGCCAAAACAACCATTAGGAATGAAATTTTGGAAACATGTTGTGAGGTCAGAAAATACACAGTCTTACATCATGTAATTATAATACGGAATAAGCTGCAATACAAATTACTGCCACGGACGTTATAGAGGCCGGTCACGTCATTCTTTACCATGTAAATTATGATCAGGAAAGATTTCCATTGGAAAACAAGCAATGTTGGAGTACGAAGTAGTCTATAGCACATAATCTTAGCCACCTACCATTTGGCATAAGTACACCTGGCACAAAAAGTATCTCGGCATGTTTTTCGTTCAGTATTGTGCCAAAGTCAGACCATTTTGAAAGTTTTCGAAATATAGATTTTGTTGCCTATTGTTATGACGTCTTGTGGACGCCTAAGGTCAGAAATACCTTTCAAACACAAATAAATGAGCCTTGTGCACAAATGATCTGAATTTTATATAACAGATTTTAATGATTTGTAATTGGTTCAAGAATTTGGTATGTCCAAAACAACTTTACATAAAATCACACTCAATATTTAAGATTACATGTATACTTAATTTTTTTTTTTTTTTTTTTTTTCAGAAAATACACAGTCTTACATCATGTAATTATAATACGGAATAAGCTGCAATACAAATTACTGCCACGGACGTTATAGAGGCCGGTCACGTCATTCTTTACCATGTAAATTATGATCAGGAAAGAGTTCCATTGAAAAACAAGCAATGTTGGAGTACGAAGTAGTCTATAGCAGATAATCTTAGCTACCTACCATTTGGCATAAGTACATTGTAGACTTTCTTATCAATAGCGATTCAAGCAGCGTGTTTTCAAAATCCGAGCCAAAAGCATGGCAGATGGAATGTGGATAATTTAGACATTAGAGCAATGTCAACGGGCGAGCACCCGATTCTCCATATTTCATTTGAATTCGAAGTATCGTTTACATGAGTAAATGTTTGGATGACAGTGCGGTCAGAAATTACAAA
>JAMKCH010046020.1:0-20344 GCA_023653785.1 Ophioderma brevispina | reverse complement strand
GCTGCTATTCTTAACAACAGAAAGCTTTTGATTATGTTTTTTTCTGAATCGCAAAGGGCATCAAGAGAATATGCTGAGAGTCACAATGAATACAGAAGAGGTTCCGTATGTGAAGATGCCGCACACATGTGAGAGCAAGCTCGCCAAGTGGCACATACCATGCTTGGGAGCAGTGATTTTCTCTGCAGAGCTTGCAATCGCACTAGTGGTCGTTATACTTGAGCTCAACCAACAAGTGGAGAATTTACAGTTCATATTGCAAAATAATAATCCATACCAAACACCAAGTCCTGCTGCGTGCAATTGTCCACAAACTCTAGCATCTTTACACGGAGAAGAGTTTGACAATGGTGACAATGCAAAGTCCCGAAGAGATTCTTCCTCGATGATGAAGTTTACTTCAAATAAAGTCGATAAAGAGGCGGAGTCAGCAAGAAAACGTCGACAAAGTGTGTCCAGGAGTAGAGTCAACTGTTGTGATATTGAGGCCAAGACGGTCAGAAAGGTACGTTGTATAAAATCTTGATTATAGGCGTCGATTGATCACAGCGACCTGAATTTCAGAACTTACGTCTCCTTACTCGACTGCGATCATTTGTATGCTCTCAAGTCCTGTCTAAAACTTCTTTAAACTCTTATCGTTTCATAGAGTCAAAACCAAGCTTCATTTTCCAATTACATCTCATTTGCTTGTTTAAATCTAGAAATATACTCAATTGATTATAATACGCAAAGTAAAAATTTGGTTGTGCCACCTTCGTGGTGAGTACCAAAGCCACAAGAATTAATAAAAAGGAAAACGCTATAAATGAAAAGGAAAATTAACACACGTGCACAAAAACAAAATAATTTCAGTCAGTTTACGATTAAGGATATCTTCGCTTTGAAAAACAACAACGACAAACGAACATTTGAAACATGTATCGTCCTTTTTATAAAGTCAATTTGAGTAATTGGAAATTAGAAAGATATTTCTGGAGTTTTGAGTGTTTTTTTTCATAATTATAGCTCGTATTTATCAGAGCAAGCTCTCAGATGAAACCTAACAACTGAAGACACAAACAAACAGACCAAAACAAAATCAAACAAGCGGTACGAGTTGTCTTTTATAGTAGACAGAGAAGGAATGTAAATTTTATCTTTCTGACGACTTCTTCATAATTATACTTGTTAATATACTTTGTAATACAGCATTCACTCGTCAAACTACTGTTGGTAATGTTAAGCAGTGGCTCTTCCGACGTCTCACACCAGGTTCGAAACTCGGTCGGTCGAGCCTGCGATTTCATGTGCGTTTTGTTTCCAGTCCGTGCTCGGCCTCCCAAGGTTTTCCCCGGGCACTCCGGTTGAGGAAACCGGTCTTTCTTCCCTACCGTGTTGATGATAATGTATAATAGCGTATAATAATTTTGATGACACTCTACATTTATGACACAAAAGTGTTGGCGTGTCGTTCCCTCCTCCTTCTCAAAAGCTATTCACATAAGACTAGGCTTGTTTGGACTCATTTGCATGCATTTGTCATGCTGATACTTAATCTGGTCTTTTGGTAAACAAGGAAAATCCAAATAAATAATAAATTATTATGACTTAACAATTAATATGGCAATTATATCCTTTAAGCTTATTTAAAGGGTGCCATCAAACAACTACAAGTAACGCGTTCAACAAGAACAAAGAGAGAAGCCGGGTAGGCAAAATGATACCATAATTAGTTCCCCCCCCCCCCCCAACCGGCACTCCCCTTTTTTTAAAACTTTACTTTTTCAAACTACCCCCAACTTAATCACCAGGCATTGTGTCATTTTAAAGGTAACATACCTTATAATTCTATTTCTGAATTTAACAGTTACTGCCTGCCATGCCCAAATAGAAGGATCAGCGGTCGGTTTTGGTACAACGGCCAGTGCGAAAAGTGAGATTAAATGACGGTGAGGACGGTGGCGGGATAGTGACGTCACTTAAATAAAGTAAACAAAGGGCCTCAAATCTGTGGAGCGCATCTCATCGGTCATTCAACAGAGAATTTTCCAAAGGTATATGGCGTCTTTAGTTTTAACCTTTTTTTTGAAGTATAGAGGGCGTTAAAAGGAAATACATTTTGCATTAGTTTTGATCTGCACGCCAGAAGGTTCCGCAGATTCTCCGTATTGCTGTGGGGGTAAGGAATATTACCAAAATGCCAAAGCCGTCCGTGGCGGACATAAAGGGTTATTTCATTATCCACGCAGGGAGATTTTTATATCTGAAATGTTGGCCTAAGTATAGTATACACTGGCACAAAAAGTATTCGGCATGTTTTTCTATCAGTATTGTGCCAAAGTTCAGGGACCATTTTGAAAGTTTTCGAAATTATACTATTTTTGTTGCCTAGGTCTGCGTTCATTTAACACCCCTTGAAAAAAAGCGTTTAGAAATGGCCGAGATAGAGGGCCCGAAAGACGGACAGAGATTAC
Organism: Ophioderma brevispina; assembly: GCA_023653785.1. Lineage (NCBI taxonomy): Eukaryota > Metazoa > Echinodermata > Ophiuroidea > Amphilepidida > Ophiodermatidae > Ophioderma > Ophioderma brevispina. The sequence goes on along the minus strand of JAMKCH010046020.1, from coordinate 17,888 downwards.
CAACCACGATGGCCAACGGGGCACCGTGATACCCAAACATTCGCTAATAACACCAAAAATGCAGCATCAGAAATCATACAATTTTGGAAAAAAACATTGTCCTGAGGATATTTGAACTAGAAATAAAAATGAAGGTGCTCGGATCATGAAATGTTCGTTGATACGACGCAAAACGCAAACGTATAATTGTATGATATCAGCTCGGCAAGTTGCACGGCATACACGGGATATACAGAATGTCTTACTTGATTTTAAAAACAAAAAGAGCTTACTAAAAATTTCTCACTGTGACCAAATGTTCGTAATTAATTTCTAGGTATGGAGAGTTTCAAACACTCCACGAGTGGGAAGCGAAAAAAGGGAAAGGGAGGAAAGAATATTCACCATCTCAAACACGTCGAGCTTTTTGCTACTTGGCTTTAATCGAAAAATGGCGTACAACCCCAAATCTGATGGCCATGTGGAGGATTAAAGGATCCGGGTTTTTACTACGTTTATTGGCCAGGTATAGCGTTATTATATAAGGCCTATATCATGTCGCTGGATCACCTTCTTATGTTTCTTATAAAACTTGGTGTCATATGTGAATAGAAATGAGGTCCAGCAATAAGTTATGGATCTTGGTCCTGCACAAAGATGTTAGGTCACAGCTTACCAAGCAACATTTCTTTCATAACTTTTATTCATCTTCGTTCCTTTTTTGAATGAATTATGAAATATACGGTCGAAGATATTAAACTCACAGTAGAATCTCGAAGGTTATTTTATTCGTGAACGAGGACAGCTCAATCTAAACTGGGTGGTGGTAACACCTCAAATATTTTCAACTGCATGGACAGTAACAATGGCTCTGCAGTTAAAAAAAAAATGAAGTGTCCGCTGCATACCGCGTGGATCTATTTATCAGCAACGGCTTTATTTGCTTGAGTCAATATACCATAGTGTATATCCCTTGGTCACTGATATTCAGGAAAGAAATTGAGATGACATTTTATTTATTTTCATGAAAATGTGCAACCTTTACGATTGACATACCCAATAAATGTTTATTATAATATTTATTAGTATTTATAGTGGAACTTTCGTTTTACTTCGACGAAGTATGTACTAAATTTAGTAGTAAAAATTAACAATACTTCCTTTGATCCTATGGCCAATATGGACGATCGTGCCAGAGTGGAGTAGTTCATTATTTTGAGTGTTGTTACATTAGTAATATCGATTTAGTTCCTTAAGAATAGTCTGGAACGATCCACACAACTTAATTTTCAGAGTTTCCTTTCCAAACACGGCATACAAGGAAATGCAATTGATCAATAATTATTGAATAACGAGATATTGCATATGCTTTTGATATGATTTTCATGTCGCAAAGTTCTTTTCATTAATTATTGATTCTCATTCGTTTCTGCTTTGGTGTTATTTGTTTATAAGATGTATTGAAAACAAATCTGTTTTAGTTAACTCGTCTACCTTTACCTTCAGAAATCGATAAAGCCACATTTCTATAAATGTAAGAAAGAAATTCTTAAAATTATATAAAAAAAGAAAATTACGAAAGGATCTTTGCTGTTTTACACCGATTTATTCACAATTTAATATATGTTGGAAATATTTTTTTGAAAAATTGTACATATTTTAAAATTATGATAGCTGAAAGAAGTCTGAAAATTGGGAAAGAGACTTTCAAAACAAACATCTAGGACAAAATGCAAGAAAAACAGTACAAAAACAACAAATAAACAACAAGGTCATCAAAAATAAGAAACAATAACAAGTTAAACGAAAGAGGCAGCGTGATATTTTTTGCACTACCAGTAAATGAAAACACCCAAAATAACTGGGGTTCAAAATGATTGAAAATTGTTTTTGCCAAAGGGAAGTGCTAATAATGTTGAATTCCTTTGGTTCATTAATGAATTTTGAATAATTGTGCAAAAACTTGTTTCTCGTTTCTAGCTTAATTATATTCAAGCAAGCACTGGGTACATCAGAATGGTAGAAGAAGTCATCGGACCCAATGGGCCCACCAAAAAATGCATAAAGTTATGCGAAGTAAGTTTTAACAACTTTAATATTTAGAGAACGGGCCACCTTCCAGTGGGAGGCAGCATCTTTTGTAAATACATAGCCTATATTCTTCCCACAATCCAAGATGAAAACGAATCAGAAGTGGTTTTTTACGCATACCGGGTAGAAGTAATTATTGCGGCGTACCATAGTCCGGGAAACAATGGTGAACAATAGGCAATCGATTCAGTTGCTCGGCACGTAACTTTAGTTTCACGATTTATTATGTTGTCGTCTATGGAAGCAACGGAACTGTGGCTCACGCGGGACTCTATATTGCTTTCACACCGGGACGATTGTTGAATATTCTTAGCTCATGTTGCAGAACATTGTATCATTGGTCAGGATATTGGAGAATGAAATCAGGTGACATTTTATTCATTTAAAAAATGTACAGGTTCTTATTTGGGAACCTACGGTATATTTTTGGGGTGTTGTTAATCATCTTAAAACATTGTTAGTCATCTTAAAACAATATTACACGGGGTTTTGTCTTCTCCCTCGACATGTTGAAGAGGACTTGGAATTTGTTATACAGGTGCCCCCAGTCTTTGTTGAAATTCATTTTGGGAACAAAACGTAAAGGTGCTTGTTCCGTTATCTCTATTTTGTTCTCTATGATATGAGAGCATGCACTAATATATCGCCCCATATGGCACGCGCCCGTATCAAATCATGGCGAGTTTTACCGCGAATGTCGAGTTTCACGCGCCGTGTATCGAGTTTTTAAGCCATTGTCGAGTGTGGAGCGTTATATGTCGAGTTACAGAGCTATCTTGCCAGTTTGCCCTCTATACACGAGTTGTGCTCTCTATATGGTGAGTTTGACCTAAATCATGTCCAGTTTCAACATTCGACATGATTTTTTCTCAACGTGAGGAAAACTCGACATGGATTTTTGGTGTCGTGTAAAAAAATATGTCGAGTTGGCTAAGGTGAGAAAAAAAAATCATGTCGAGTTGCTCATGTTGAGAAACAAAGTCGAGTGATCATGTTGAGAGAAAAAAAAATTCATGGCGAGTTTGCTCATGTTAGAAAAAAATAATGTCGGTTTGCTATGTGAGAAAAAAAATCATGTCAGTTTGCACAGTTGACAAAAATCATGTCCATTTTTTTTAAAAAACTCGGCATGATTGATTCTGGACATGATTTTTCTGGACATGATTTATGATGAAACGCGGCACATAATAGCGGGGTACAACTCGAGATACAGCGCATGAAACTCGCCTGATTTGATACGTTGGAAGCGTGCCATAGCTCCATCAAGTACCGTGGAAAACACGCTTGCGGTTTTGATGGGAAGCCATAATACCATTGCAAATAAGTCCATCTGGAAGGACCCTCGTTCCTCCCTTGTCCGTCCCCCCATGTGACCGAGCCAACGAGCGCGGACCTCGTGCTACGCTCTCGGTAGCTCGGTCACTGGGAGAATGAGGTCTTTCTAGATTGACTAATTGCAAATGTCCTTATGGCCCCTATTCAATCCTGTGCTAATAATGATGGTTCACCATTATTTCGTTGTCGGTTTTTTTGTTTATATCTTGTAATGAAAATGGATTTGGGGACTCAATTTCAGGACGACAATTAGAAAAATACAGCCTTCATCTGATTTCAAAATCAATACTACTTCGGGTATTCGGGGGGGGGGGGGGTCACAAAGACATCCGAACAAGCACCTTAAACGTTATCGGACTAATACCCATATGCTATATGCGACTAATGTATCTTCGGACCAATTTTGTTAATGGTATCCGTTGATGTTAGTGTTTAATTAATTGCCCCTTTTTATTAATTGATTTTTTTGTAGTTTTCCTTTCGCACGAAACCCGGATTAAAAACAGCACAGTGTTTTACTTTCAAGTAAAATAACGCCTGGCGAAGAAAATTACGCAGTTTAACCAGCGATTTTTGAATCCAAGATCGTGTATTTGGAAGAAGGCGACATCGTTTACGTCAGGGCCCAGTTCCAACGACAAACGGATGGCAATATATCATAGCATCCGAGACGATCGAACTTTTGTCGGCTTGTTATTACTGGAAGAGTTTTGGAGGTAATGGCGCAATATCTCACAAAAAATTATTTCACAGCAAAAGGGAAATTAATTTTTCCCACGAAATAATCACAGGAATATTACTCATGTTGTTTTGTTTTGCACTTTGCAGAGAGTCAGGGAACCATAATGTATTCATTTTAAATGTATTCAACAGAATAATGCCAAATATTTTTGTAAACGTGAGATAAAAGGTAGGTAGTAGGTAAGTGGGTAGGTAGGTAAGTACGTATGAAGAGGTATAATAGGTTGGTGGTAGGTAGATAGTTTAAGTGGAGGCATTAAGACAGACCTACGGTACATTTTAGCCATGTCGAGTAAGTAACGATCATTTACGTATTAATGATAACGCTATAAACTGCAACGATAACGACTTACCTGGGAAATGTTGTTTATTACTCTCTGTCAAGGTCACCAAACTTTTCATCGTGGCAAATACGCTAGCAAACTGTCACGGTTCAAATAGTGTATCATCTGTGGCAGTTTGGTGTATAATATGAAACCATGGGTGTTAGGACTACATAAATAAGTTGCAACATGCATGCATGATTGTACATGCAACGAAAACAAAACCAATACGACTCCATGTGATGGCAAAGATGAAAATGTTACTCTGTAAGGGACCTTGTTTCCCGCTTCTGGAAAGCTTTTAAGCCCTTTTTAATACCTGCACCGCCTATAGTTACTCTTTACTCAGCTCAGAGATTATTTTTTTATTGCCGTAACCCTATTCAGAATCAGTATTGAAAATGCATTCAAATGAGTCCAAACTCCTAGTGGCATTTGAGATGACTTCCAAAGACCTCTAAAGTGACTAATGTTATAACCTACAGGAGTGAAAAGACCGGTTTAAAAGGTAATATAATTATAGGTAACCTTTCCCATGACTCAAAGCAGGTGATCAACAGCGTTAATTTATGAATTAAAACAAGCTAGAGTAATGATAAGGATTTTGAGTGCACATTTGACCGCCTAATTGTTGGTGAAGCTAAGAATCAATTCAAAATAAAACCATATGTCTATTCAACATGCTCCAGGATTTCCTTCCTTATTATCACATTCATTTATCGTGGACCCCTCCGAAATCATAATTTGAAAAGCCATTTTAAGTATTGAGTATTTTTAGAAAAAATGATTTTTAACACTTAACTGCATAGGGGGGGGGGGGTTCCCTAGGGACCCATTTGTTGTTTGGTTTTTGCGGGGCGTGGTCGTTGTGTGGGTACTAAAGCGGCTGCGGAGATATATTGGTAATAAAGTGAATATGTGAAAGTTTGTATTTGTCTAACTTTATTGCGCTTTCATTGGTGCAAAAAATCCAATTCATCGCGTCGTTTTTGCGTTAATTAGCAATGGTCCCTAGGATCCCCCCCCCCTTAATGCACTAACGGAAGTGCCCATACAAAAAATACAAATCTTAATAGAGTTAAACTGTTATTCTGATTTTCATAATGCTAACCACAAACACCCCTAAGTGACCATACACAAAGTTAATATAATTAATCAAAAAATTCTCCTTGGAAAGTATGGTAGGCCATTGGTGTCATAATATGGTTATATCATCGTATTAGCGGTTTAAAACTGTAGGAACCTATGGTAAATTATACAAGTAACCTAAAAAATATAAAACTGCACGGGGACCATTTTATTTTTCTTAATATGTTAAATTTAGTTCATCCTTCACCATTTAAATCAGCAAAAGTCTAGGTGAATCAGTGCCTATAGAAAATGCAGAAACGATTTAGTGTCTTTTTCGCACATTTTGACGCAACCTTAAAATCAATTTTTTTGCCCCTAATTTTCTCTTACTGAACATTTTTTTCAGTTTTATTTCTTAATTGTTGATTCGTTGAATCCCCTTCTAACATGTGGTGGACTTCATCTAAAAATCCGTTGGGAAATTGGTGTTATTATAATGAATGGGTCCCTAGGAGCCCCCCCCCCCCCACCCCTTATCATCTAACAGGAAGTGCGACCCCTTAATTCATTAAGTGTTTAAAATGAGAAGATCAGCATCATCAATCATATAGCAATTATTATATCATTAGTATCAATCAAATCGACGCCAGGACTTTTTTCAAGAGACACGACACATTTGAAAATTATGCACCCTCTAGATTTTACAAAATTGATATTTTTGCATTGCTATAGAACTTTATATCATTAGCCCCTCCCGAAAGGTAATTAATCCAAATGGTGAACAGAACGCTTTTGGGTTAACAGACCGATTTTATAATAAAAAACGACCGCGGAAATGGCTGTATCCATAACACATAAAAACACACGCCATAGATTGAATTCCGTCATTTTTCTTTTCTAATATCAATGAGTACTAGTCTATGATTTTCATCGCATTTAATAGCCACATTTGTTTATTAAAGTACGGGGCAAACTTAAAGTTAGCCTACAAATACCTGACTGTCCGTTAGCCTCTTATTAATACCCCTCTCTGCTTTTGGGTATGTTATTTTTGTGTAAAATATATCTCTATATCTTCCAATGATCTAAGCTATCTTTGCGAAAAAATTGAATCAATTTCATATTTTCTGAAATGTGGCCAGGTGCCCGCGCTTAAAAATCAAATTCATTCTAAAACTTTGGACCACATCACTTATTTAAAGCAATATAGCACAATTTTTTGAAGACGCCCCAATTTTTTTTTTTTAAACAAATAGAGATTTTTACACGGTTTCATTGGTAAACTGGCTAGTAACTATCCTGTGATTATTAGCTCGAAATATCTGTTGTCACAAACGAAGGATTTTGTAATTAGAATAATTATTATGGGGGGGATCCGAATAATAATTCAACGGCTGCGTGAAACGGCCTTCCCAATGTGAATAGGCCGGGAATAGCGCCATGTACGTGTCTTCGCCTCATCCAGTAGTTGTTTTATTGGTTCAGGCAAGTCAAAATAGAGGTTATCTTCTCGAGGTGGCCCATTTCCCATCATGACCGACATAACGTAGCATTTCCAGCTCCGCCGTAAGTCCATCTGGGATCCCAATTTTTAATTATCAAATCGCTTATTTTAGGATCTAATCATTTTTTAGCATTCTCGTTTGGAGTATAGTTTCGTAGACACTTACCAACTAACTCTGCAAAAATATCATTTTTTAAAATTGGGGGGGGCGCTCTTCAAAATGTGCTAATCTGGCTTTAAGCACTACCCGTCCGACTTTAAGAACGATACTCTTGAATAGTTAAAAACAATGATGGATGATAGAATAATATCTTATATGACGCCCGACATTAGCTTTGATAACACTACTATAGCATTGTACAGGTTCTTACTAGACACGCAAAACGGGTGTTAGTGTTTGTGATTATTAACACTAGTGTTTAATTATTATTAAGCTTTAAGATGTTAATTAGGATTTTTTTTAGGATTATTTAACGCTTCAACATGTTTTAACATTTAAGTGCCACGATGGGAAGGGGGCTCCTATAAATCCTATTTTGTGCTGAAAATATTATTTTTTCCAACGTAGTTTTTTTTTAATGTTTATCTTTAACCAATTGCTACCTGCTTACATGGAATCCAAAATTCATTTCCCTGTACACAGGAATGGGAACATCATGGTCTGGAAAAAGAGCCCACAAAATATTAAAGTGATAATCCAGCAACCAATTTATTGTTATATATAATAATTTGGGTCTGTATATTAACTCATGAAAGCCTATTTTTTTTTTGTGGCTCTGGTGAATATCTATCATATCTTCTATCAGATCATTTTTTTTTTCAATCTTTTTTCATTATATTAATGTCTTAGATTAGTGTTAACATGTGCAAAGTTTTGTTGAATTAATTGCTATGGGACATGCGTTTTCGGGTTAGGCTCCCCTTATCCACTAACGTGTGTAAAATACCTTATACACTTAAGGCTGACTCAAGATTTCCCGATAGGGCGGCACTCAATGTTCAAACAATCGCGTTTTTTGGGTTGGCATAATATAATGCTTGTCCATACACTTATAACTGTGTGAATAACTAGCTCAATCAAAGTTTTTATATGAAAATCAGCAACTTGTTATAAAATTTCGCATCCGGAATTTTTGTTATACACGGTGTCCTATGGCACTGTTATAGGCCTACATAAATTAAACTGCTGAAACCGGAAAATTCCGATTCATCTCTAACTTTGGGAATTAAGCATTTTAGTAACTATTTTATAGTTCGTAAGATTACTAAGTTTTCAATTACTACACAACAACTTATTTTCTAAATCTCTGAATCAGCCTTTTAATTGGTTAACGTACTTTTATCATTGAGTGGACGGCATAATATTACAGCAGCCACTGGCACATGTTGAAAAATAGTGCGGCCCTCAGATTTTTCAAAATCGATATTTTTTGGCATGGTTTAAGGCTTTTATAACACACGCCCTTCACCCGAAAAGATTAAACCAATCAGCTTCCTTATGGTAAACAGAACGGTTTTTATAATTTAACTCGCCGGCGACGTTAATTCAGTCCGACGCGAAATTCGCGTTTAACACAAGAACACTCACGCCGTATGCATGTTTCCCACGCTATGCACACTGTTTGATCGGTCTATAACCTTTGTGGTTTTAATATCAGTGAGTACAGTCACAAATAATTTTCATGTAAGATATAGACATTTGTTTGATTAAAGTATGGAAAACTTAAAAGTTGGCCTTCATTACCTGGATGTCTTTATCCTCATATCATGTCCCTATCTTTTTTGGGGTATGTTATTTTTATGTGTAAATATATCTCTGTTCTTCCAATGCCTAGACTATCATTTGAGAGCAAATTGAAGAAATTTTCATAGTTTGTACAAAATGTGCCAGTGCCGCTTTAAGCTCTTACCAATGGAAAGTTATGACTTCAGGAGGCCAAAATATATTTTACAAAAAAAATAATCCTGTAATATAGCTATAAACCAAAAACTACGCCCACAAATACGCCCAAGCTTTCCTTCTCTGACTTTGGCAAATTCGGTGACGTAGGCGATTGAACAGTCTTGTTGCCAATGCATCTTCCACTGTAAACCAACCCCGAATCGCTGGGAATGGCACCTTTCTCGGGTCAAAATGCGAGTTTCTTTTACCGATGTACTGCTTCATTAGAAAAAATATTTTAGTTTCATAAAATCTACCATTTTTATGAACAAACGAAACACGAGTTTGATTTGTGGCACGAAACACGGAAATTAGAATTTATTTTGAGTAAGGAAGTATTATTTATTTCCCTTCCACTTTTCTTCAATTAATTCTTGGCTCGTCGCCCTACTATACTAGTGCGTGCAATGGGCTTGAATGTCACACCTGTCAATTCTCGACCCTTTGCATATATCTAACATTTTTGGGGGGGGGAGCAATTTTTCTATAAAATTTCCCGCCGCTCTCGTGTGTGGGTGTTTTTCGCCCATTTGTTTTTGTCATTAGTATAGTACGTATATTTTAACGATTTGTCATGACTGGGGCGAACCTGGTTGAAAAAATGAGATCTTGCCAACAGTCCCCCCCCCCCCATGCCGTAATTATAAACACGGGGAATCCCCAGGGTGAGTGATTAGGAAATCTCTTAAGCAAACTCCCCTCTTGAGAATCAATGAAGTGTGATTTGTTCTGAGAAGTATACTGGGATTATGATCAATAATGGATAGAGAACATGGATTTTGTCAAGCGAAGGTTTCATACGCATGCTTTTCTCATATAAACAAAATGGAAATTTGGTCACAGTAAGTTTCGGCAACTGTTATGATAATTAGGTGTTTGCCTAAATTTGACCATAGTCAAGTTTGTCAAGGGAGCTGAGTGTAATGTTGGCTCGGATAAAGAACAAAAGATTGAATATTGGTGTTCAGTGGCTTTCGATGGATTTTTCTGATGCGATCAATCCCGAATAATAAATATTGACGTATTCATGGCTAAAGTTTTATTTCGTGCGAAGGCCGTCCTTATACGGAAACGGTGAAAACAAATATATACCATTTGATAAAATCACTGAATTTATTTATTAACTTGAGTGGGAAACTCCTGGGAATTACTATAATTGCACACAATTAATAGTAATTTGCAAGCTAGAGTCTGTGTCTTCGATGTTGCAGCAATACTGCGAAGCAAGGCTTCAGTATGTATAAAATGCCTTCTGAACCGCCTTCTCGGGGATTGCGTGGGATAGAGCAAGAGAAGATTTCAATAGCGTCCCCCACTGCATTGCGTTTCCAATTGAGGTTTTGTACGGTACTGATGTGTATCGTTAGAGATGAAAACATGGCTAAATTGCCAGTACTGATCACAACTTGCATTTTTTAAGAGATCGTTTTCATCTCTATACGACCACATGGCAACATGTACAAAACTTCCAATGGAAGCCATGCATTGGGGGAAGCTACTGGTATCTTCTCTGGATAAGCATCAAAATCCTACCATACTTCAACAGACCAGTTTTGTATCTGTATTGCTCATAATTGCAATTGCATCGATGATTGCACAATCGGGGACGTCACCACCTCACAGCGCCCAAGTCAATATTGACTTTCGCGGAAGTACGTGGTTGCTGAAAGACAATTTTCATTGGTGGCTCCTGTAACCAACTCGCCGAAGGCATAAATATTACACAGTTACATATAAAATCGCGATAAAATAAGCTTTTTCATTGATCTATCAGCTTATATTGCCGTCCACCACAATGATATCACCTTTGATCCTTTTGTCCACGCCCTTTAACGCTAGCTTGTAAATATCAAAGCATAAACGCGTTAATGTTGTAAATAGGTGTAATTTACTACCTTTTTGCAGACAACTCCAATAAAGCAAAAAAACTTGCTTGTATGTTTGTCTCATTTTATATTATCTTCTAAGGGACAGTACCTTATATTTTTGTTAGAAGGCGCATTTCGAAATCCATAACCGCATCATCACTATTAGTATGGACGGTGTGTCAATTTGTTGGCTTTTTTGCTACAATTATAATTGGTTGTGCTAAAGTATAGAATGATCCAGATACCAATCACATTGTACCATTGTTTCCATTTCTGGTGTGGCGGTCATCTTGGATTTCAAAATGCCGCTTATTTTCAAACATATTTTGATCTATTTCTGGACTTCTAAGCAACCATTGAAACGCAAATTGTTAGCCGTAATCCATATGTTTGTGATGCAAGAAATACAAATTAGTCTCCCCAATGTTGCCGATTGGGGTCCGTGTTAGTGTGGCACTATCTTAGATTTTAAAGGATGGCCGCCCATTTTCAACATAATTTTGTTCTATTACCTGGATATTCTAAGCAACAGATCCTCATCTCCTTCACACACTTCCCCAGCATCACCACGATGATTGCGTAGCTTTGGTATACGGACAATGATTGTCTTTGTTCTCCTGACCCAGTCTGGCCGAATTTGGTCTAGGAGCATATGTAATCACCCGGAAGTGCGTCGGAAACAAAGAAGAAGAACCGTTTTTCAAATATAAGACAACGGCTCGGGCCACTAAACGATAACAGAATATAAAGCATTAATAGAGATAGAGACGCTGCCACAGTATCAATTGCAAATAGTTATACTTTACGCAGTGATGTCAACTTGGGGCGGGCTCGTAGACTGTTACAGTTGGAAAAGTGTTCAACAAGGGTGATAATCTTGTCACCGACTCTTCTTTTGACATATACTCAGCTTGTCACAGCTCTCTTGACATCTACTCAGAAAGATATGCCTGGAAGACTCTCGCATGTATAGCTGTCCCCAAATCCCTAAACTTGACTATGTTTGATGACTTTGTTCTGGTAATAAAGAGTAAGATAGCCTTCGATATTTCTTGCTAAAATCAGCGATGACACTTGTTCCAAGGAGTTCGTCATTTTATTTATTTATTGTATTTATGTAGTATGTATGTATGTCTGTTTATGTTACTGTATGTATGGAGGTATGTATAGATGTATGTTGTATGTCTGTCTGTATTTATTTAGTTATTTATTTTTGTTATTTTATTTAGTTATTGATTTATTTATTTATTTAGTATTTATTTATTTATTTATGCTTATTTATTTACATCCTGCCAAGGTTGCGGTGTAGTTCAAACCTTTTCGGATCATTTAAAACATTCATTATATGGTCAAAGGAATTAAAAGACATTCAAAGACCTGGATTCTAAGCAACTATCTCATCTACTTCACCCTAACTTCCCATCACCACATGCGATTGAAGCGCGTCGTTTTGGTAGACGACAAATGATTATGTCTAGTTTTTCCTGATCTAGTCTGGCCGAATTTGCCGAAGTTTTGCCTAGTGCATTTGAAACAAACAGGGTGCAAGCAGATATAGTCCGCTGGGAGCCATATTCCGGGCTCCACGACGAAATACGGAATAAAGCCGTGAAACTAATGTTGCGTGAAGCGTCAACTGAATAGCGGGTCCTATTTCCTTTACCAGTTGTAGCTGGACAATAATCACCAGGCGGACTATAATACTTCTATACCGGTCATGCGTAGAACACAAGAAGAAGGATCGTCAAATATAAAGACAAAACGGCTGGTAAAAAAAAAAAACCCCCAAAAACGAAACATACATTTAAGCAATTATAGAGATAGATCTGCCACAGTATAAAGTAAGCAAAGGTTTATACCGTTCTACAGAGCTAAGCAGCAGGCAACTGGAGCGGGGCTCGTAGGACTGGGTTACAGTTGAAAAGTGTTCAACAATGGTGTATCTTGTCACCAGCTTCTTTGACATCGACTCAGAAATGATATTGCGCGGAAAGCTCTCAACAGTCCAGAAACAACCTACTAGGCTATGTTGATGACGTTGTTCTGTTAAAAAGGGTAGGATAGCCTTCCATATTTTACTTGCTAAATCAGGCGATGACACTTATTCCAAGATTTTGCCATACTAATTAGTTACTATTTATTTTCACCATGCCAAGGTTGTAGTAGTAGAATCAAACTCTCTGTGTTATCCCCTTTGACATGTTCACTGTATTGGTCAAAGAAATGAAAAAAGACATTCAAAGAAGAGCTCTGAAATAAATCCTCACACGTAAACGGCAACAAAAGATTTCACATATCAGGTGTCTCTAAAAATGCGAAAGCCCTGAATTTTTGCACTGGTGTAAAGGCACTAGCATTTTCTTTACATTTAAAACTCGGCAGCAGAGAAATAAACAACATCACGCAAAGGACATGAAAAACAATCACCAAATAACCAATTTTTCACCCTATAATAGTTCATTATAATGGTCAAGGAAATAAAAAAAAACATTCAAAGAGCTCTGAAATAAAGTCTTTCAAACTTAAACGGGCAACAAGAGATTCACATATCAGGGGTCTGCTACAAACTTTAAAGCCCTGGCTTTTTGCACTAGTGTAAAGCATGAACATTTTTCTTTCACATTTAAAGACTCTCACAGAGGAAATAGACAACGTCACGCCAAAGTAACTCTGGGCTAAAACAAGACGCAATCTCAATTCTCCCTTACTAATTTATATATTGGTCAAAATAAATAAAAACAAGATCATGAAAGAGGCTCTGAAATTAGTCTCTCAAACTTAACGAGCAAGCAAGAGATTTCACATATGTCTCTAAAAATTTGAAAGTACTCATTTTTGCACTGGTGTAAAAGCATAGCACGTTTCCTTCACATTTAAAACTCTCACAGAGGAAATAGAACAATATCACGCAAAGTACATGCTAGGAAATTACAAATAACCAAATTTTAAACACTGGTGACGGCAATGGTTTTTTTTATTAAACTATCATACAACAACACGCTGAGTACATCAAAACGCCCAGCATATATGCTCTAGAGTCGGTACTCGTTCATAGTGGTCGCAAACCTCTGCGCACTATCACAAATCCTGAAATTACATCCCTTTCTTAATATAACTAATTAACTTGCAAACATTTTCAAGCATTTGTTTGTTACCAGACGCCTACAGAAAGTAGTCCACCCAAGAATTTTAATCGGCTTCCGGCCAACGTGGCTGGGTTATAATAAAGCGACTTTTATATACCTGTTTCACGAGACGCGAATCAGCAGCGCTTACAACTATAATAACAAAATAAACTCATATCTAACAGTGGAATAAGGGGAAATATTAATCATTCATTAGCTTATAATGAGCTGCTTTTGTTATTAATAATTAATATTCATATGCTTTGTTATTCCACCCCATTTGCTCATTACTATCAGATGCTTTTGACGGAATAACGCGCAACAAAGATTCCTTAAGTGGACCAAGAAAAAAAAAAAAAAAATAGAAAAAAATTTCCGAGAAGTCCAACTTTCGTGAATAACAAAAGATAATTTTCCCTTAATCCACTATTAGTCTAATAAGATTACAGATTGCAAATATAACAAATATCTTATTAGGTTAGTGGTGAACTTAGGAATCAGCTGTAAATATTTTGATTCACAGATTGTGAAATCTGTTTTATCCAACAAGGTATAGAGGCAAAACTTTATGATCATTTGATTTGAGTTCAATGATTTCCTGTGATTAATTATAGTTAAACGTTAAGCGATTTACATTTACTTCATTAGCAATTACTGAAGGACAGTATTTCTAAAACTGCTGAGCACATCCAAGGCCATCGGGATCGATTTCATTGGCATAAAAAATGCCCAAGTTTTAAGCTTAGTTCGTATTCTGGCAATGTCCAGTAGAGGTCGCGCAATCTCATTACAGTCAAATATCGATCCGAAATCCGTTATAAAGTCTCCGCATTGATGTCACATTGAAACTGAAATGTTTGCTTAGCATGACTGTGAACTTCAGTTATCAGCTTGTGTAACTTTGTTTAAACAAAATCCAGACTCACCAATGGTAAAATGTTTTTCATGTGAAAAAGTTTCCAGTTCTTGGAGGATACCTTACCATATTCAATCAAAACCACTCCATTACTTTCTTTGATATTTAATAGCAATTTGTAAGTAGTTCAAGCATTCAAACTGTAACTACAGTGTATTTACCTTTTTTATTTTGATTAGATAACTGTCTGGCGCCGCAGGCCATAAATTGGTATCTAATCTAAATTTTTTTATATATAACTCGGTTGCGTCGCATGACCGATAGCCTCCTTAAAGAGGCATGTGGGGGGGGCAGGAGGGAATAAAAGGCGAAGGGGGAGTTCCACAAGAGATTGAATCGGGGTTGAGAAGGGGGTAAATTATGGGGTAAAAGTTTTTTAACAAGGTTGCGCCGGAGGCCTAAAGGCGCTTAGCTACCTAGCTTGCGCCGCAGGCCTATAAAACCGCTTAAGGCCAACTAGAATTGTCGCCGTCAGGCCTTATAAGATCGCTTAGGTCCACTAGATTGGCGCCGCAGGCCATATAAAGTATCGCTTAGTCGCAACTATAATTGCGCCGTCAGGCCTATAAAGTATCGCTTAGCCAATCTAATTTAGCCTTAGGGTTAGGATATTGTTAGAGTTAGCGTTAATTAACTCTACACTAAGTATAAACCCATAACCCTATTCACTGGGGCAAGTAGATCACTCGGCTTTCGCCTAACCCTAAGTCACTGGGCGAGTAGATCACTCGACTTTCGCCCTAACCCTAATTCAGCTGGGGCGAGTAGATCAATCTCGACTTTCGCCTAACCCTAATCACTGGGGCAAGTAGATCATCTGTGCAGATAAACTGCAATATTATAATGGCAGTTTATTCGCGTTATAAGTAAATTACGGAATAAACTGCAATACTTGATTATTTAACATCGTTACAAACAAGGACCGTCCTCGGTTGTAACGAAGTCCTCATATAGTGAAGGTACGGTGTGCTCGGTTGGAGGTAAACACAAACGCACAACCCACACACACACACACACAAACACACCACACACACACCCACACACACACACCACTTCACAAATTACTCCCCACACACGTACGCGCTTCCTAGCTTTTTGGTCATGCAAAACATTGTATTGCGAAATAGTCTTCGAAATGAAATTCCCCACCGGCGTGTATCAGATAACAAGAAAATCAGTTACACTGCACTTTACATCGATTTGCTTCCAAAAAGCATTATTGGTGCAGTTTGTTGGGTGTATGTTGGGGGAAATGTAAATCTGTCGTGTAGAAAACAGATATTGTGAGCATATTGTTCAGATCTTTAGACGGAAATAAAGAGAACAAAGACAGGAGAGGGGAAAGCAGAATAATAAATAAATAAATATGGAACGGCGCTTATGATTTAAGAACGCTTTTACCATTGTGCTAGTTTGTTTCTTTGCTTTGAAGGCAACATAGCAACTGCCCCAGTGGCCTGAGCCAAAGCGCGAAGAGGGGACAGAGTCCTAATAGGGTTCAAAAAACTGCATGCCCCTTGAAAAGAAGTTGAGGTAAAATCGGGAACTTTCGATGAAAAGTCATGCAAAATCAGTCATGATCTAGGATAGTATTACCCTCCGATCGGGACCGACTTTTCCCTCAACTAGCCTGCACAAAAAGTTACTCGGCGTGGCATAAGTATTTGAAGCAAACGTTCCCGGTGTGGGGGGATTGGAGTTGGATGTAAGAATGGCGCACTCAATAAGGGGCATTCAGCGACCCACAAAAATAGGGTCGTTGGGTGAGAGAACAGTCAATATGCCCAAAAAATAGGGTTAGGGTGACAATTGCAAAATTGTCCAAAAATAGCTAAAATGAGGTCTTTTAAAAATTTTGGTGAATTTTTTAAGTCCCCCCCAAAAAAAAAATAGGGGTCTTGGGTGACAGTGGTTCCAATTTTCAAAAAAACTATGGAGTGTTTGGGGACATTTTCAAAAAATATGGGGTCGTTGGGTGAGAACGATGCTGATGGGTGTTAAACAGCTTACAGACGTGTACCTCCAAGTGTGCGTGTCCCCGGGAAACGTGTAGGTTAGGGCCATATAAGTCAGATTTATGCCGACTTCGAGGAAACAGTATGAGAGATTTTAACGCATCACCTGCGTTGATATTTCGAGCTTAAAAAACCGTCAAGATATCTGTTAGGATACTTTGTCATATTACACATGTTGTCGTTTAACTTGTTTTTCTACAATGGAAAAAGGCGAGTGATAATCGGGGAATCCCTAAGAAAACCCACAAAGGTGACGGACAAAGGTCCCTTGGATAAGTCTTTCAATTCTGTATAAAGGGTGGGTATGGACTTATTAGGCCTAAGATAAACTCCGCTTAGACTATTTCGTCATTTTGATTTTGCAGACTAAAAACACTTTTGGATAAAAGGCAGCATTTTAAAATACAACAAGCCGTACGGGTGTCATATACATTGTATTTTCAAACACTTGATGTGTGAACATGAGTGTTAATAAAATAAAACACCCCTGCTTCAATATGTTTTTACATTTGAGTAAATTATACTATGACCAAGATGACTGATTCGTGAAAATTGTGTACATTATTTAGCGTAAACCTAACCCATTTGTTAATAAGAATAGGGATTAAATTAAATATATTAAATGAGAATAGAACAGACATTCTTTTGAAACAAGTTTGAATATGTTCAGTTTCGTTGGAACGCCAGGGCAAGTTATATAAAGTATAATAATAATAATCAAGGTTTATTTAAGCTCAAATCGTGGCCTGTAGGCCCAAATTGCTAGAGACTTTTACAACTTAATAATTCCTAGACAGAAACCAATGTCAACTTAGAGGCGGCAGCTTAACAGCGCCATATTGCAACATTCAACCACAAATGGTGGTTTTCCTGAGAACCCCCTTATCAATAAGTGTTAACCTAAATTCATTGATGTGTATTGCAAGAGGAATAACATATTGAACCAAATTTTCTTCAAATGTTCCCACCAGCAGCCAA
>JAMKCH010046019.1:0-15028 GCA_023653785.1 Ophioderma brevispina | reverse complement strand
TCATATGCCTTTCTCCCACGTTTTGAAGGAAGAAAGGTGGTTACGCCAGTTGGTGTTATTGCCCATCCTGTTGGGGGGACGGGCTATGTTAGATGGTTCATTCATCATTACCAGTTTCACCGTTGATACAGTACCGTGTTATCCTCTTGTAAAGAAGTTAGTGTGGGTGTCGTTATCCAGTGACTTAGAGTTACACCCAACTCCCTTTGTGCGCTGGCGATTTCTCGAAAAAAAAATGGATTTGTTTACATAAGTCACTATTAATACACACGACGATAGTGTCTTCGTTTGATGGACGCAATTGCTACGTCGGATTTATAGGTGTATGGCGCTGCTATAGGGGCCTACCTCTGGGCACGACCACAATCAATGACCTGGTGTATAATGCTGCTTATCTAGGCACGACCCCACCATCTAATACTTTAGGTATGCGTGACTGTTCGCACGACCACAATCAATGCCCCGGTGTATAATGATTATATACTCGCGATATGGGTCGGTCCCATGACTTAAATAAGGGGAAATTGATAGTTATGTATACAGGAGGTGGTGTGAAAATAACCCTTATTCCTGAACAAGACATACCATTCGAACATCGGCACGTGCCCATACCTACTACTGCGACAGACTGATCGACCCAACCCTCTCTAAAGCTCAATCACCTAACACTATATGTATTACTACCTAACCTCCTTGTAACATAATGGATTACCGATACTAGCGAATGTGTACAAGCGGTGTTCAGTGCATGGATAAGTGGGCGTTTGTTTCACCTCCAACCGAGGACACACACCTGACTTTTCAGTATAAACGAGGACTCGTTACAACTGAGGATGTTCATCGTTTGTAACGATGTTAATTAAATCTAAGTATTGCAGTTTATTCAGTAATTACTTTATAACGGAATAAACTGCAATATTGTATTTGCAGTTTATTCCGTAAAATATTAGATTAGTAAATTTATAGGCCTGCGGCCAAGATTATGTATCTATCAAAATAAAATATTCCGTAAAATATTAGAGTAGTTAAATTGATAGGCCTGCGGCGCAATCTAGGGGGCTAAGCGGATCTTTATAGGCCTGCGGCGCACATTTCGTTGTCTAAGCGTTCCTTATGGGCCTGCGGCGCAAAACAGTTAGCCTAAAGCGACTTTATAGGCCTGCGGCGCAAGCGTGTTAAACACTTTTACCCAAGAATTTCCCTCCTTATTCAGCCATGCCCTCTTTAAGGGGCATCCGGTCGCGACGCTAGCGAGTTATATAAAAAAAAAAAATATAATATTGCAGTTTATAGGTAATTTACTGTATAAAAAATTAGATTAGTTAAATTTATAGGGCTGCGGCGCCATCTCGTGGCTTAAGCGATCTTGATAGGCATGCGGCGCACTATTAGGTGGCTACAAGTAGATAGTTATAGGCCTGTCGGGGCAAAAACAGTTAGCTAAGCGACTTTATAGGGATGCGGCGCAAGGCTGGACAAATTTTACCATAATTTCCCTCCTTCTTCAAGCCCTGCCCTCTCTAAGGGGCTATCGGTATGTGACGGCTAGCGAGTTATATAAAAAATATTAGGATTACGTAAAAATTATAGGCCTGCGGCGCAACGGGACAGTTATCTAATCAAAATAAAAGGGCCTCCCCCCGAACCCCCCCCCCCCGACCCTTCCACCCCCCCCCAAAAAAAATAAAAAAATTTTTTTTGAACCCCCCCAAAACCCCCTAAACCCCCTAAACCCCCAAACCCCCAAAACCGAACATCCCAGGCGGCGTTGCTTCCACTTTACTACAAGGCCCTAATAATGCCTTGCCGTCTACGAAAATCAATACAGAGGATTGATTTCCAGACGGAAAATGTTTACACGGGGATAGGATGATGACTGTAAGGATTCTTACTGATGTCGTTTATATGTACTGTGCCATCAATTTACATTGCTATTTGCTTCCCTTCGTTGCAATTTTTAAATGTCTTGAAAACACATTTCTGTAGGGGGTGTGTGTGTGTGTGTGAGGGGGAGGGGGGGGGGTGAATTCCTTAAATAAAGCCCCTATGATATTCTGCGCCTGCTCTAAGAAAGTGTCATGTTGTGACACATCCAATAAGACAGTTCCCTAAAACCACAAACTACAGGAGGGTCGACACACCAATCGATACGAGAAATATATTATTTTTAGACAGTTTTGGTTATAAACAAGCAAAATTAATTAGTAGCTTACTTATATTTTGATTTTATAATGAGATTAGGGGGTTAAAACTTAATGAGATCGCTAATCAATGATATAGGCATCAGATTGGTGCTCCGTTACACTCTTAAAAATAGTCGCACAATGTCCGCGTCAGCAGGGAAAACTAGTTGACAAATGGGAGTAACAATTATGCACCAGAGTTGTGTCAAACGTTTGCCAGTTTGGGTCGATAAATAAACCTATTATAGTGTACTTATGAACAAATCACAGAATTTCTCCATTTGTGAACCACCTTTACTTTCTTTTTTTTTTTTTTAAAAACACCGCCCCCCCCCCCCAATCCCGCCGCTTCATCTGGCATCCTTATACAGGCGCCAATCTCTGCACACCCCTAGATTCACGTCACTTCCTCCGTCCGTACTAACCCCCTCCTCACCCGCAACATATTCAAGACCCCACCCGTAGTCTCAAGCAATAACGCAGGGTGCTCCCTTGGTTCGACCCTAAACAACCAAACTCCCGACCTATGCGTGCGCGAACAAAAGTATAGAAGCGGTTAGTCATACGTTGGGATGATCAATGGGGGGTGGCCGCCGTGGATGAGGGGTGTTTGGGGGTGGGGAAAATAGGAGAGGCCTCCCACATCACCCACCCCCCCCCCCATTCCCCCTACCTATTTCTCACTCTTCTTCTTCAGACCTTATTCTCCACCCCCCATCTGAACAGCCCGCAGACCCCCCCCCCCCTCCTCCAGCCGTTCCCTATCCCAACTCCCCCTTCCGAATGTTTATTCAAACCCCCTCACCTGCGATTCCTTCCTCACCTCTCAACCTCCCATTCACCTCCTCCCCCTACCCTCCCTCCTCTCCCCCCCTTATACCCTGGCCCCATATCGATGAACGCGCCTTTCCGCCAATCCGCCATCATACTGCCTCTCCCCTCACCTTTTTCCATCAACATACTTTTTGCACCCTGTCATGAACAACCCCACTCTACTAACTCCCTTCCTCACGCTCCATACACTCACGTCTCCTCCCCGCGCACCTATTACCCCCGTCATCCCCCTCCACCACGCTCTCATCTTCATCTATCCATCCCACCCCCTACCACTCTCCACATCATTCCCCATTCAAACCTACGAAGATAACTTAGCCGATTATTTCTGCCACCATCCTACCCCCCCCCTCCCACCTCTCCTTTTCTCACCCCGTACTAACATCCCCTTCCCCAAGACCAACCCCCACCCCACACCTTCCCCTCAACCCGCCCCCGTACGGTATCGTCCTTGTCCCACAAGTCCACCATCCCCCCCAGCACCCCCGCCCCGTTCTACCCCCCTTGGTGCTTACCCTCCGCCTCAACAGCCACTTCTCCTCCCTCATCTTCTGTTCTCCTCAAAACTTCCACCCCGAGCCCACGCACCTCCCCACCACCCCGCTCCTCCCCACTTGTACTCGCCCCCTCCCCCCCTCAATTCCCCACCCACTTCAACCCCCACCACCTAGCCACCCCGCAACCCATTTTTTCTATATTTAATACTCACTTGTTGTTCCCGTTCTCCATCATCCTCCTCAGCCTTATCCCATCCCCCCCTTTGACCAGTTCCCCTCACTACAGCAGCTCATTCTAATTCTTCGGTTTCCCCTCCCCGACCTCTTCCCCACTACGCACTCCCCCCCCTCCCCACCCCTCAACTATCGACCCCCTATGTCTTCTCTTCCAGTTTAACCGACCCTCTCATCCCACCTTCGGTCTCCAATACTCAGCCCTTACTTTTACCTACTCGATGCTACTTCCCACAACACCCTCCACAGCCTCACACGATCATCTCTCTTCCAAGCCTTTCCTCCATCCCAACCCCCGTTGATCCTCTACATGCTAACCATCCCCGACCCCCCTTTTTACTCCCACTCTTTACCCACCCTCCCCCACCCATCCCCCCTCCAAACACAACCATTATTCCTCCCCACGTCCTACTTGCTTCCACTCCCTCCCACCCATACCCCACGTCAATACGCACGAACTATACAACTCTCCACCCCCAACACCTCCCGCCCCACCATCCCCACCCCATCCTACTCGCACCCCTAATGTTCCCTCTACTCTACTTCAGTCCCACCATCCCTCTCTCCTACACTCCGTTTTCCATTTCTTCTTGTCTACCTATACTTTTGCAACTAGTGCAGCAGCTACTCTTAACCCCGCGCCTCTCAACTCTCTCCCACCTGTTCCTCACCCCGCCTTTCGCCTACCCTAACCACTTCTCCTCTGACTCTCCCAACCCTGCACTTCCTTCTCGCCTGTCTACAGTCTACAAACGTATTAAGCCCTCTCAACCAGTTCTTGCGCCAATCTAACCCATCAATCCCCCTTATCCCCCTTACCCCATTTCACCCTTTGTCTTCGCGGTTGCTCAGCACACAACATTGTGTATTTATTTTATAAGAGTGTTATTGGTTACTCATCATTGGGTTCGTGACATATTCGCAACAAACTTGAACCGGTGGGCTTGATTTCTTACATTTTTCCTCGATCCAAATAAAATCCAGATATTAACGTTATTATCAAAGTAAGAGGATTAATTTTAATTATTAAGAATAGGCTAGTTCACACCCCTGGACAGAGTTCAAACACATTTTTCTCTTTTCCAGAAACATCTGATATGTAAACTTTCCGAGGAAGCTTAGCTTTAAAATTTAAGGTGAAATCACTATTCAGAATCATTGTGTTGTAATTGTGCACGTTAAAATACAAACATTGCGAATTTCTTCCAAGTAGATGATGGAAGTCTCACTTCACGAGTGAATGTTACACTGTGACCAATCTTTGCTCATTAATTGTCTCACGAAAAACTTAATCTTGAAACAAAGTGAAGGTTTAAAGTGACAGGATTTTTTTTAGGATACGAATTTCTCTCATAATCACAGGATCAAATTGTAGACCACCTACCAAGAACGTTCCGACGGTTACAAGTACAAAAGAAAACGGCAAACCTGTTTGAACTTGGCTGACTATCGTAATTTGTCCCCATAGAACACCGTGTATTGACTTTCTGTTGTGTTTTGCATGACAGAAAGTACTTAAATCAATTCACATTATTACAATAAAGACGGCGTATTCGGCTTATTCACTTCAGGTGTGATCTATACATTGAAAGCTTCCAAAATATGCAAAAAAACCCGGGTCGAAAAGTAATTGGGGGTCGCTTTTTTACTTTTTTTGTTTTTTTGGAAAATCTCCTCATGTCTCTTAAGCAATAATGGCACATTTTTCTTGAAGAGCGCCCCAATTTTCAAAAATTTGTTACTTTGGCACAGTACGTTGGTAATTTGTCTGGAAAACATAACCTGCGAAAACGAGAATGCTAAAAAAGCGTAGTATTGTCATAAAATAAGCGATTTGTTATTTAGAATTGGGATCCACAGATTGGACTTAACGCCAGAGATGGAAATGCTACGTTATGTCCGTCCATGATGAAATAGTGCCACCTCGAGAAACCTCTAACTTGACTTGCCTGAACCAATAAAAAACACCTCACTGGATGAGCGAAGGGACACGTACAGGGCGGCTATTTCCCGGCTATTCCACATTGGAGTAAGGCCGTTTCCAGCAGCCGTTGATTTAATCGGATTCCCGATAATAATTATTTCAATTACAAAATTCCTCGTTTGCGACACAGACATGTTCGAGTTAACCCTTCACAGGTATAGTGTAATAGCCAGTTACCAATGGTAGGATTGTTTTGTTGTTCGTTGTGTGGTAAAAAATCTCAATTTGTTTGAAAAATTGGGGACCACTCTTCAAAAAAATGTGCTTAATATTGCTTTAAGTATGGACGAAATTGTGTGATGATGCTACATACTGAATACTGATAAATATTCATTACTAAGTAGCCTGTTAAAGACACCTTAATGTCTTCTCCACATCATGACTCATTGAAACACCATTTGAAAAGGGCATGTCAAAACTTACTTGTGAGTTATTTGTGTGTGGTATGAATGCTATTTTGTTCTTATTGGGCCCAAAAAGTGATAAAATTAAGTCCAAAAACGAAAACATGCCATTGCTGTAGTTGACAAACTAAT
The DNA here is from genome assembly GCA_023653785.1 of Ophioderma brevispina. NCBI lineage: Eukaryota > Metazoa > Echinodermata > Ophiuroidea > Amphilepidida > Ophiodermatidae > Ophioderma > Ophioderma brevispina. The sequence continues at coordinate 8,760 of JAMKCH010046019.1, read as the reverse complement.
AAGTTGACATTTCTGCGAAAAACAGGATTTGAAATAATGTTATGTTTGCAAAGTCAACTATTACTGTTTAGTTTTCGTTCTCTATGAACGAGGGTTGGCTGTTAGTTGACGGCAATGTCTTATTTTTCTCCATTTCGCATCTTATTAATCTGTTAATTGTCATGATAAGATCTTTTGAACAAACATTTTGAAAAAAACCAAAAACCAATTTTATTAAAAAATTATTGCAAATTAATGACCCGATATATCTAGATGATACTAAAATATGCACTCCAATGATTTGGAATTAACTCACCAAGGGACAAATAGTGGAACATTTTTATTTTCCAGTATGAATATTAGTATTACTCGCATTTTTAGACGTACGTGCAGTGGCTAGTCATAGCCTTTTGATGACGTATTCCTGAAAGAGAGAATGAAACGTCTAAAACGTGAGCAATAATTTATGTTATGGGAGAAATACACGAAACTGTCATGCTTCTATAATATAAGTTATTTCTATGCTATGTAGATTTAGTCTTTCTTGCAAACTTGGCGCGCCTTCCCATGCTTTTAATAGGTTCAATTTTATCTTGTGACCTGTGTGACCTGTGGGAACTGACATAACCGGGTGATCTTAATGAACGTATAAGTTGCGTTCAACCTGTATGTGTATTGGGTACATTTAGAGACAGCAAATTGTATCTGAGGAGTGTCCTCTGTGTTTTCTATTTCTTCTTTAGTATATTTTATCATCTTTTTTATTGTTATTGAAAATTTTTGGTTTTTTTCTAATTCGCCGTAATCATGCTATACAACACCATTATTGCTATTATTCTGTAGATATGGTGCCAAACAGCCGATATACATCAACCTGATCCGTGATCCCTTATCAAGACAAGGTTCAAGTACTACTTCTGGATGATTTGGTGATAATTTGCCAAAAACCAGATGAAAGGCCCGATGGAAATAAAATATCAGGTAAAGCTGTTATGTGTTCTGAAAGTATGAAAAATCACCTCCCGTGAAGAAGATTTTGGTAATCTCGACGTGCGACATTTTATTGCTCCTCATTGAAAACCGTATTCGTGTTATATCTGCGATAATAATAGGTTTATGAATTGGATAAGGAAAATATTTCAGGGTGCAAAACCTGATTTCTCGGACGATAAAGTGACCTTTTCAAACTTAGCTTTTAGAACGCTAACTGCGTTTTTTAAGATAGTTTGAAGTTCTGTTTTGTTTTTATCCGAAATCCAGGTTGCTCGACCAAGAAAATCAATTAAGAAACTTAAGTTATCAAGCACATGACCTGAGTTTCCGTTGCATAGTGATGATTACAAGATTAGTTTGAAGTTCCTGTCTGTTTTTATCCAAAATCCAGGTTGCATGGCCAAGAAACCCAGTAAAAAAAAAATCAAATTAAGAAACTTAATTATCTTGCACCTGACTGAGTTTTAACCGTTGCTTAGTGATGATTACAAGACGTGATTGCCTCCCTTCCGCAGAGCTAGCTTATATGAGATTTTGGCCCGACATTATGGTCCAGAACCATTTGGTCTTTGAGCATAAGTATATGCGAGAAATATCTAGTCAAAATTTAAGCCCATGCTCCAGGACCATATGGCAAATATGGTACTGGAGCAGTATTTGACCTAGACTATTTCTATACTACTTACAGGGCATATTTGCCAGATTCTCCTGGACCATTTGGTATTCAAATATGCTCCAGAAGCATATTCAAATATGTTCCTGCGACCCAATTGTTAAGTTATGCTCCAGGACGATATGGCAAATATGGTCATGGACATAATTTGAATTTTTTAAAGATTTTTTTAAAGATTATTTATTGCTCCAGGACCATGGTCCTGGGCCATACCATCCTGGGGCATAATTTCGGGCAAAAAATCTCATAGAGACGCAGAGCTAGGGCTATATAGTTTCAGACTCTGACATTGAAACTCACCTTTGTTGAGTTTGGCATAAAAACTTTTTAGCATGATTTTAATTTGTCACGTTCTTTCATACTCAGACATTGACGGAATGTTGTTTTACATAAAACTCGACATGATTTTTTTTACACAAACACCAAAAAATAATGTCGAGTTTTCCTCATGTTGAGAGAAAAACATCATGTCAGATTTGAAAACTGGGACCTGAATTTATGTCAAACTCACAAATTTATAGAGAGGCAAAACTTGATGTATAGAGGGCAAAACTGGACATATAGCGCTTGTGTGTAAACTCGACCATATAACGCTGGCCACACTCGACATTATGGCGAGGAAAACCGATAAACAGCGCGTGAAAATCGACAGGCGGCGGGAAGGGAAAAACTCGCCAATGGAATGATTGATACGGTGGAGCGTAAATAAAAAATGGACATGATTATGTCAAAAACTACCATATAGAGAGCCAAAACTCGATGTATTAGAGGGCACACAGCTGGCCAGATAGCGCTGTAAACTCGATATAACGCTGCACACTCGGACCTATGGCGAGGAAAACTCGATAACACAGCGCGTGTGATGAAACTCGAAATGCCGCGGGGGAAAACTCGCAGATTTGATATCGTGGAGCCGTGCAATGCCTTGGTGTATAATGCTGCTATCTCTAGGCACGACCACCATCAATTCTTTAGGGTATGGTGCTGTTCTGCACGACCACAAGTCAATGCCCCGGTGTATAATGATTATATACTCGCGATGATAAGTGGGTCAGTGTTTCCCATGACTTAACATAATGGGAACATTGATATTTATCACAGGATAGTGTGTGAACAATAACCCTTCATGTCCGTCAACATACATCCAATGCGACATCTGCACGTGCCGCTCGCCATAACTAACGTACTACTACTGGCGACAGACTGATCGACCGCAACGGCCTCTCTACCTCTCAATCAACCTAACATTATATGTATACTACCTAACCTCCTTGTAACATAATGGATTACCGATACTAATGAGCGAATGTGTACAATCGTGTGTTTCATTGCATGGGCTATTGTGCGTTTGTTTTCACCTCCAACCGATGACCACACCTGACTTTGCACTGTATAACCGAGGACGTTTCGTTACAACTGAGGACTTCTGTTTTTACGATGTTAAATAATCTAAGTATTGCAATTTATACCGTAATTTACTTTATAACGAAATAAACTGCACATAATATTGCAGTTTTATTCCGTTAATTTACTTTAGAATAACGGAATAAACTGCAATCATTGTAATTGCAGGTTTTTTTCTTCCGTAAAAATATTAATAGTAGTAAATTTATAGACCTGAGGCGCAATCTGTTAGCTACGCGATCTTTATATGCTGGGGAAATCATAGGAGCAGGGGAATGAGACGGGGAAGGGGAAAAGTAAGGGGGCGAGGGAACGGGAATCTGAAGGGCGGGGAGGGGGGAGGGGGGGAGGGGAGCGGGGGGAAGCGGGGGGACCAGGGAAGGGGGGGTAAGCGATAAAGGGAGGTAGGGCGAAAGGTGGGAAAAAGGAAGGGAGGGGGGGGATGGGGGGAAAGGGGAGGGGGGGGCGAGGGGGGGGGAAGGTAGAGAGAAACTGGGAGATGAAAGGGTGGGAGGGGGAGATAGGTATCCATTTTTTTCTTGTCCCTAACGCCTTTGGTTTCTGTCTAACGATCCCGCTCCCTCTTTGGTGTCATCCGGCCCCGCGCGCGGAGTTAATATTCTAAGAGGCATGCCGGCTCCCTTGGTTTCGGGTCATCGGGAGACTCCTGGCCGGAAGGCGGGGTCGGAGCGCAGCCGGTCGGGGCTTGGGTGCTGAGGCGATGCCGTACCAGGGGGGGCGGGGGAGATGATTCCCGTGAGGTCGCCCAGTTAGGGAAATCGGGGGAGAGCCGGGGGGGCAAAAGAGGTTGGTGAGAGGGATTCGGTTGAAGGGGGCGCATATGTTCCCCTGTGTGCACTTGCGCCTGTCTCGGTCGTGTCCGGTACGTCGGTTCCACCGGTGCATGTGGCTACTCCGCCCTCCCACAACCCACTAAAATCATGTTATATGCCTCTGGCGGCGCAATATATTTGGCTAGCTATCTTTATAGGCCTCTGCGTCGCAAAACAGTTAGCTAAGCGACTTTATAGGATGCGGCGCAAGTTTTTAAACCTTTTAAAACCCATAATTTCCCTCCTTCTTCAAGGCCCTGCCCTCTTTAAGGGGGTATCGGTCTGCGACGCTAGCGCAGTTTTATTAAACCAATGTAATTAGTACCATTATAGCCTGGCGGGCGCAAGACAGTATCTAATCAAAAATAAACTGGCGCCTTTCCCACCGAACCCCCCGAACCCCCCGAACCCCCCCGTACCCAACCCGCTCCTCCCCCCGAACGCCCCCACCCCCCCGTACCCACCCCGCCCACCCCCTAACCCCCGCCAACCCCCCAAAACCCCCACCCCCCCCCACCCCCCCCCCCCAACCCCCCCACCGAAACCCAGTCGGGCGTGCTTCGACTTTACAAATACAAGGCCCTAGAGTAAATCCCTCCTGCCGTCTAACTAAATCAACCACGATGATTGATTTTCCAGAGGTAAATGTTTACACTGGGATAGGGAATGATGACTGTAAGGATTTCTTATTGATGTCGTTATTTATGTACTGTGCATCAATATACATTGCTATTTCTTACTTCAGTTGCAATTTTAAATGTCCTTGAAACACTTTCTGTAGTGGTGTGTGTGTGTGAGGGGGGGGGGTGAATTCCTTAAATAAGCCCCTATGATATTCTACGCCTCTGTTAAAAAGTGTCTGTTTGTGTAGGTAACCCATACAATCAGAAAGTTCCCTAAAACGCAACTACAGGGAGTGTCGACCACCAATCCGAAACGATGAACTATATTATTGCTTTAGACAGTTTTGGTTATAACAAGCAAAATAATATTAGCTACTTATATTTTGACTTTTACTAATTAGATTAGGGGGTTAAACTATCATGAGTATCGCTAATCAGGATAGTATGCAATTCAGATTGTTCTCTTCTGTCCGTACACTCTTAAAATCATTTTTGCGAAATAACCTATTATAGTGTACTTCTGACACAAATCACAGAATTTCTCCATATGGTGAAACCACTTTACCCCTGACCAACTTGTGTATTTATTTATAAGAGTGTAATGGTACTCATCCTGTGGGGTGTTCGTGACAATTAATATTCGCAAACAAACTGAACTGGGGGCATTGATTTTTATTCTTTCATTTTTCTTCCTCGATCCGAATAAAATCCAGATAATTAACTCTGTTATTATCAAGTAAGAGGCATTACTTTAATTACTTACAGAATAGGCTAGTTCACACCGGCTGGACATATTCAAACACCTTTCTCTTTCAGAACATCTGTATTATGTAAACTTCACGAGGTAAGCTTAGCTTAAAATTAAGGTGAAATCCACTATTTCAGAAACATTGTGTTGTAATTTGTGTCCGTTAAAATACAACATTGCGACTTTCCTTCCAAAGTAGAATTGAATGAAGGGTCTCACTTCACGAGTGAATGTTACACTCGTGACCAATCTTTGCATCATAATTGTCTCAGAAAAACTTAATCTTGAAACAAAGTGAAGGTTTAAAGTGACAGGATTTTTTTAGGATACGAATTTCTCTCAAATTTCACAGGATCAATTGTAGACCACCTACCAAGAACGTTCCGAAGGTTAACAAGTACAAAAGAAAACGGCAAACCTTGTTTTGAACTTGGCTGACTATCGTAATTGTCCCCATAGAACACCATGTATTGACTTTCTGTCGTGCATGACAGAAAGTACTAAATCATCACATTATTACATAAAGACGGCGTATTCGGCTTATTAACTTCAGTTGTGATCTAATACATTGGAAAGCATTCCAAATATGCAAAAAAACCCGGGTTCGAAAAAATTGGGGGCGCTGACTATAATCATGATAATACTGAATACTGAATACATATCATTATAAGTAAGCCTTCAAATGACACCTTAATGTCATTTCTCCAATCATGACTCATTGAACACCATTGTTTGAAAATGGCATGTCAAAACTTACTTGTGAGTTATTTGTGTGGTATGGAATGCTTATTTTGTTCCTTATCTGGCAACAAGTGAAAAATTACGTCCAAAAACGAAACATGCATTGCTGTAGTTGACAACTAATAAGTTTGACATTTCTGGAACATATTAAGTAATTGTTTATAGTTTGAAAAGTGCAACTATTACTTTTTAGTTTTCGTTCTCTATGAACGAGGTTGGCTTTTACGGCAATGTCTGTATTTTCTCATTTAGCTCTATCTTATTATCTGTATAATTGTAACCCAAGCAGTCGATAATCTTTTTCAAACATAATTTCTTCCGCCAAGTGTGTCTAAAACATATTGCAAATAAATGACCCGATATTCTCTATATGATACTAAAATATGCACTCCAATGATTTGGAATTAAATCACCAGGACAAATAGTGGAACCAATTTTTATTTTCCAAGTCTGAATATTAGTATTACTCACATTTTAGACGTACGTGCAGTGGCTAGGTCATAGCCTTACTGATGACGTCTTCCTGAAAGAGAGATGAAACGTCTAAAACGTGAGCAATAATTTTATGTATGGGAGAAATACACGAAACTGTCATGCTTCTATAATATAAAGTTATTTCTATGTTATGTAGATTTAGTCTTTCTTTCAAACTTGGCGCGCCATTCCCAGCTTTTTAATAGGTTTCAATTTTCTCCTTGTGACCTGTGTGACCTGTGTGACCTGACCTAACCGTGTGATCTGTAATGAACGTCTAAGTTGCGTCAACCCATATATTTGTATTGATTACATTTAGTAGCAGCAAATTGTACCTTGAGGTATGTTTCCTCTGTTTTTTTCTATTTCTTCTTTAGTCTATTTTATCATCTTTTTATTGTTATTTTTGTTTTTTTCTAATTCGTCTTAATCATTGCTATACAACACCATTATTGCTAATATTCTGTAGATATGGTGCCAAACAGCCGATATACATCAACCTGATCCGTGATCCCTTATCTAGACAAGTTTCAATGTACTACATCTTGAGATTTGGTGATAATTTGCAGAAACCCCAGATGAAAGGCCCAGATGAAATAAAATATCAGGTAAAGCTGTTATGTGTTCTGAAAGTAATGAAAAATCACCTCCCGTGAAGATAGATTTTGGTAATCTCGACGTGCGACATTTTAGTGCTCTCATTGAAAACCGTATTCGTGTTATATCTGCCGATAATAATAGGTTTATGAAATTCGATAAGAAATATATTCAGGTTGAAAAACTTGATTTCTCGGCCGATAAAGTACCTTTATCAAACTTAGCTTTTCGAACGCTAACCTGTTTTTTTAAGCATAGTTTGAAGTTTATGTTTGTTTTTATCCAAAATCCAGGTTGCTCGACCAAGAAAAATCAAATTAAGAAACTTAATTTATCAATGCACATGACTGAGTTTACCGTTGCATAGTGATGATTACAAGATTAGTTTGAAGTTCCTGTCTGTTTTTATCCAAAATCCAGGTTGCATGGCCAAGAAACCAAGTTAAAAAAAATCAAATTAAGAAACTTAATTTATGATTGCACATGACTGAGTTTACCGTTGCTTAGTGATGATTACAAGACGTGATTGCCTCCCTTCCGCAGAGCTAGCTTATATGAGATTTTGGCCCGACATTATGGTCCAGAACCATTTGGTCTTTGAGCATAAATAATCTGGAGAAATATTCTAAGTCAAATTTTAATGCACATGCTCCAGGACCATATGGCAAATATGGTCCTGGAGCAGTATTTGACCTAGACTATTTCTCTACTACTCCAGGGCCATATTTGCCATATGCTCCTGGACCATTTGTGTATTCAAATATGCTCCAGGAGCATATTCAAATATGTTCCTGGACCATATTGTTAAGTTATGCTCCAGGACGATATGGCAAATATGGTCATGGACCATATTTGACTTTTTTAAAGATTTTTTTAAAGATTATTTATGCTCCAGGACCATGGTCCTGGACCATACCATCCTGGAGCATAATTTCGGGCCAAAATCTCATAGAGACGCAGAGCTAGGGCTATATAGTTTCAGACTCTGACATTGAAACTCACCTTTGTTGAGTTTGGCATACTTTTAGCAATGATTTTAATTTGCACTTTTCTTCATACTCAGACATTTGACGACTGTGTTTTACAAAAAAGACGTGAGTGTATTGGACGAGGACTCTTCAAATATGGTATAGTTCCATTTTTCTGCGGACATGATTGGAGATGCATGTAGGTATATACTGTAGTTTAGCACTCGTCCAAATAAGGCATTTTTGTAATGCGTCTTTCAAGGGATATTGCAATAATAAGTATGGAATAATATGCTCACTGAAAACATTGTTATAGTAAACCATTAAATTCTAGGGGGTGTTTCAAGACATTAAAAATTGCAACTGAAGGTAAGCAAATAGCAATGTAATATTGATGCACAGTACATAAATAACGACATCAATAAGAATCCTTACAGTCATCATCCTATCCCAGTGTAACCATGGTAGCAAACAAATGAAGAGGCTGTAGAAATTCCTTATGATTAATTGCATGGCTGTCCGCCCTGATGATCTACACAGATCTTTCATCAAGGCATGCTCAAAGACGTCAGAAATGACAACATTTCACAGTGCAGACGAAAGCGTACTTGTATGCATACGTACAAGTACGTACATACGTCACCAAATTATAAAGAAATACAAAAGAATTTTACAAAATCCTCTCGTGATTCTCAGATTTGAGACGAGAAAGAATAAAAATTTCAGA
>JAMKCH010046018.1:0-71515 GCA_023653785.1 Ophioderma brevispina | reverse complement strand
AGCACCAACTTACTGACTTATCCTGAGTTTCCCTCTTCCCCCACGCAAGTCATTTTTAATAATGTAAAAACAAAGTACAGCTTATCGACATAATTTGTCAACGACTTACACCTGCTACATTTACCTCCAGCTCCCCATTCAAACATCTTATATACAGACATGGAATACTGCCTGGCATATCTTTCAAGACCAGACCCACTCACTATTACACCTATTACAAAACTACCACCTGGTAGCCATCTTCCACTCAAGGACTGGGTCACCTTAAACAAACCGGATTCGCACAGGATCCGGTCGCTTCACCCGCAATGTGCACCGATTGGCCTGCGACCATCTCCAACCTGCCCAATGTTGTTCTCATCCAGACTGCGTGACATATTCTCAATTAGTTCCCTACCTTTCGTCCCCCCGTTGGAAACATAACTTCTCAAACCCCAACCAATCACAAGTGCTGCTCCCGTCTACAAATATTTAGCTGGCGCCCTCATACCCAAGAAGACGGCATCAAATTGGAAGGGTAAGCTTTCGACACTCTAGCTAGCTGATGCCATCATCAAGCAACTAAACAGTCGTGCTTTTTTCACCTATATCCAACACCAGTAAAAGAAAGGGAGAGAGAACAATTAATAAGAGATGAGTAAAGGATATACTAGTAATTAGTTTCCGGTTCATTGGTTGAGAGGCATCGTTGGAGTAGTCGACCCAATTCAGGATGATTTCTGCCTCCTTTGTCCCTATTGAAGTTGTTAGGGGTAGACTTGATGTAAGGGTAGACTTGATGAGTTTTCTTTCATCTAATTAGTGTTCCTGTCCAGAATTTTAGTCTTGTCCCAGTCCATGTTAGGTTTGTCATTCCACACATGTTCGGCGATATCCGATTTTAGTGTGTTGCCCGTCTGAGTCGCTTAGTCTGGTTTTCGTCGGTTCTCTTTTTCATTGATCTGCCGGTTTCACCAATGTACACTTTGTCACATGATCCACAATGAATTAGGGTAAATAAACTCCTAAATCCAGGTTGGAGTTTCTTGGGAACAGTGTCTTTAGGGTTTACTAGTTGTTGTCGTAGATTGTTAGTAGTCTTAAAATACAACCCTAGATTCTTCTTCTGTTTCGGGTTTTGGCTCTCCGGCCTACCGCAGAGCCAAGCGTTGACCTACTACTTTCAACCTACCTCTGACCGGAAAGACCAGACCCCGTGTAAAAGACACGAGTGATTTAGCTACGTTCATATCTACTTCTGACCCTCAAAGACTCTGAGATATGCTAGTAATCCTTTGATGTAGAATCGATATTCACATCTGTTCCCTTAAGAAAGCCACTGCATTACCAATTGACCCATCTCAGAGATGACGTGACACTGATTGACAGGACATCCCTCCCGATCACTGACGTGAAACGGATGTTTAGTTTTGTTTGACTAACACTACTTCATATTTGAAGCTACCTATACTCCCAACTAATGGGCCTAACGTACTCGTTTCCCCACCAGGGGCTAACCTGTTTATGGAATCCTTGAGCAGGAAGCCCTTTTAACTGCAACCCTAATCCACCGCTCATATGGAAACGTTATGTGGACGACCTTCCTGCTATAGATTGAGACCATTTATCGTCTGTCTTTATAGTCTTTGACCACCTACAGTCTTCGCAAGGATGTCATCAATTCACTTGTGAAGAGGAGACCAACGGACAGATCGCATTCCGCATGTTTTTTGGTAAGATGACACCTGACCTTATTCTTGACACGACTGGCTATCGCAAGAAGACCCACACCGACCAATACTTGAATTGAGTCGCTGTGTTTCGTGAATTATCCACCATGCACTTCAGGCAAATGTGAACTTTTCTGTAATTAGAAGGTTGGCAAGTGTCCAAAATAAAGGCTTAAAATTAGAGATGATTCAGCTGACCCAAGTGATCAAGAAGAACTGAGGAATAATTGTCCAAATATTTTTATCTAATTCTTGTTATTTAATTTTAGTTTGCAAAAATTGCATAACTTCTTCATGTCGCGCGGAGCTCATTTTTGTTTTGAAGTGTTTCGAAAGAGTAGTTATATATGGGATAATGTTTATGTTATCTTCAGACTTACGAACCAAGTTGTCAATTAAGAGTTCATTACCCTCTAAACTTGTGTTTTTGCCCAACTTTAGATACCCTTTAATGAAAATATTCTCCATCATTATATTTGAATGTTTTGCCAATAAAGCAGCGTATTAAGAGAATTGTATTCACCTTATAGTTGAATGCTTTTGCCAACCTATGGACTACCTCAGTGTGACAACTTGTGGAACATCTTTATAGATTGAACGTTTTGCCCACTTTATAGACTACTTGTTCATTACAACTTTTCTCATTTTCATATTTGAACCTTTGTCAAATATCATTAACATCTTATGAAACCCGAACGACATCTTTGTAATTTGATATTTTGCCAATTTTAGACTATACGATCATGACAACTACGTTTGGGTAATTTTTATATTGAACACTATGCTATTTCGAACTAAACCTACGTATGCATGACAACAGGTTACATCATCGCCATACTTTGTTACCTCTATCTATCTAACGGCCGCAGCCGAGATTCTGATCACCATGTATCGGCCAATGTCCCTGTTTGTCATTAGGTTTGGGATGTCAGATGGACCATGCTGGATGTCTCGAGCTTCACATCAATGTAGTTAAGGGGGAAAAGGGGCGACGACCGCTAATTGGGAATGGTAACTTCCAACATGGGACGTCTGAGACACTTGTTACACTCGCACGATGACAGTGACCGCAAATCGTGCACGGCGTTGGAGACAGAAGATGAATTGGAGGTATATCTCCATAATAGCATGTGCTTTGGTCTTGTTGCCTCACGCCAGGATATGATTTGTACTCGCATAATAGCTTGGTGTAGGTGCCATCCAGTCTATCCTGTAGCTCCTTTTTCATGTGTCCCTGTCTCAGATCCATATAACAGAATGCCCTCTACCATGCTCTAAAGAATTGCAGCTTGGTTGAATTGGAGATACCAATTGCCATAAGTGTGGTGTTTTTTTGCAGGCATTCCAAGCATTGTCCTTTGCGTCCAGGAAGTTTTTTCTTGCTGTCGGCAACATAGGACCCTAGATACTTGAACGTCCTTTACCTCTTTGAGTTGTCGGCCCCGGTCTCCAGTCACCGAGGGGAGGTATTTTTTTGGAACATTTCACGAATATAGACAGTCAATATCTGTTTTCATTAACATGTTAAAAATATTTTTTGTCATTTGATATTCTTTGATAACCAAAAAACTTGCCAAGGAACGTGTCGAGATCAGCTGCCACAGTCAAGGCTCAATATACAGATATATAATGACATGAGAGACTCTTGTTAAAACTATTGGACGCGAGGTGACTGCCTGCGCCCCGAGTCAAAATAGCACTATTGCAGTCCACCGAGAACCATATTTTGAACAGGAGGCTCGAATAAAGGGCATTATATATTTTTTAATATACGGTGCATTCATTTGAGATTTTAGCCTAGCCCTAGGCCCTAGCCTACCAACATGAACCATGCTGGCAGGCAATATCTTCAGTGTTGTCGTCCAACCTTCACCCTACTTACAACAGACTAAAATCCCATCAAATATGGACATGCCGTTCTTAAATTCTTTTAGTGTTCACACTTTGTCTTTCTTGATCCCTATAACAGTCCGTATCTTGGGCTGATTTTTTAGCCGTACCGCGTCAGCGGGCCTCAGCGTCACTCACTGCATTTTCCGCCTATAGGCCAAGTATGGTTGAAAAATTTGGTTTGATTTCATGCTACACATGGCTGACATTGTAAGATATTTTTTAGTTATCATTCTTATCCCTAAATTGGGACGTTTCCAAGTCACTTATGTTAATATTTACAAACTGCGTCATGAGTAGTGGCTAAAATTGGAAGCCGTTAAAAAATATCTTTTGGAATCCGTAATAGTTCTTTTGAGAGCCTTAAATAGTTCTTTTGAGAGCCGTAAATAGTTCTTTTGAGAGCCTTAATGTCTTTTTCTACAGAATGATTATGTTTTAAATTTGATCATGCACGTGTGGCACTTTTTTAACCAATCAAATGAACAAGAATATATGAATGACGTATATAATTAGCACTATCTACGACATCGAGTAAGTCCCCAGTGCTTGTCAACAACCACCTGAAACCCAATTAAAATTCTCCATTTTGAGGCAGATTTCAATGCCCAAGGTGAACTGAAAACACGCAAATATCAAGCACACGATATGATCGATGCAGTGGCAAAGGTCGGGTCGCTGATCGGGTCAGATCAATCACGATGAGGCACGGGCGATGCAATCATTGACCTCTGTACAGTGGATGCAATATAACCGACTATTTCTCCGTGATGAGCGGAATACTAACTTTTTATGGGAACTTTTCTTCCCTGATGTTGGGACTTAGTCTCAAATATTTTATGACACGTGATATAGTATCCACCAATCAAATGACAGAAATAGTTTGTGTTATATAAAACGTAAGATCTTCACATATAAGATACAATATGAAAGATATGTACAACCATTTTATGTTCAGTAAATGACAACGGTGATCCTTTTGTAGACTTGAGCTTAACTAACAGGTTGACAAGGTGAAGATATTTGTGAGATAAACCAATATGTAAATCCTACTGGTTATTTCCTTTTTGTGTAGAGAGAATCGGGGTGTTGTGTCAATGCGCATATTCATACAGACGTCAGTTGGAGGCTCTGCATGCAAATGGTGAAATCGTGCAAAGAGCGAGTATGCTATTATATTGAGATTACAGACAATTATCGTGCTATTATCAATTGTGATGCCTGCGATTTCTGTAATTTACATAGAATGGTATGGTGTGTCTGAGAAGAATTGTGAAATATCATGTAATAGATCTGACAGTTTTTCGTCGATATGTCATAAATTTGCGCTACCCACATTTCTCCCTACACCTTATAAAGTGCGAAAGATGTTATAATGTACAGGGTGTCCAGCACCATCGTTGGAGGTGAAAAATATAAAAATAATGACGTGATATTTACATCATGTCATAAATGAAGTCTTGAATTTCGTTTTCAGCATCCGATTTGGTTGTTGCAATCCAGAGATGTGGGTAATATTCTAAAGCCCATGATATACTTCCAGTCGCAGCGAGCGATTTCTGCGCGTGAGCATGCGTAACACTTGATCTTGGGTCAAAATCGGGTATTGCGCACGCCAATCGCTCGCTGCGACTGGAAGTATATCATGGGCTTAAGAGAGGGTGAAATAGGGCCTACCAATTGTGCCACATCATAACGATGTTCAATTACTCAAAAGATTTCTTTCCATTTTTGTGTGATGATCGAGTGCTTTTAAATCAATAAGCCCTATCAACTTATTAACATGATGCTCTTGTATCCCATTCTGTGAAAAGTGGCACAATTGGTATTGCATCCTCTTTTAGAATATTAGCCATATCGACGGGTGTATTACATAGTGACGGATGTTAATCAAAATACAAATTTTTGTTTTCGAGTAAATCGCATTTGAAAAATCGTGAACTCTAAAGAGTCGGTAAACATCCACATATACGACTCAAACGATCAAATCCGATTAAGAAACGAAATGAACAATGTGACCATTTTAGCTAATATTTATGAATTCCTTACTTTGATAAAATTGACGCACTACATTGGAAAGTTAGTCATCTTTCCGTCACTCCACAATTTACGGCAAATTGGCGATTATGTTCAAGGACAGTGTTTTACCCAATAAAAACTTAAAAAAAGAAAAAACCTAAAAAATTCCCCCCCCCTTTAAATTTGATAGCTGTGCTTTATTTTATCATAAGAATGGTAATTGGGTAATCTTGCCTGACAAAATGTTCATTTGGGATGAGTGGTTCTCGAAATATGGTCACTGAACAATAAGTCAGCGAAACAAGCTAGTCCCACGGAACATCATTTTTTCTTAGGCATAAAATCCCCCTGCCCAAATTGGAGTAGTTTGCCGTCAGATACGCAAAATGGTGAAAGTTGTTTTTATACAGATAAAACTAGTTTATCAAATATTTGAACATTGCGCCGAGATAAACTAAGTTTTTGCACTTGACAAACATAGTTTACAAATATGTTGAGCATTTCCGCCGTGCAAAACATAGTTTTATAACAGATACTATGTTTTCTGATAAACTAAGTTTAAATATTTTGAGCATTGCACAGATAAACTAATTTTTCCACTTGATAAACTAAGTTTATCAGCTGATAAACTAAGTTTTATCAAATATTTTTGAGCAAAAAAATTGCGCGAGAAAAAACTAAGTTTATCAGTTGATAAACTCTGTTTTTTTTCTGAGATGGCAATATTTTGAGCATTGCGCGTTCAAAACTGGTATTTTAGTGATAACATAGTGTTTCTGGTGAAAATTTAAGTTTATCACCTGAAAAACTTAATTTCTTAAATATTTTTGCATTGCGCGGTGCAAAGACCAATAGTTTATCATTGAATAAGCTTAGTTTTGAGTATTGCGCTTGCCATTATGTGTGCTTACACCCACTGATGCACAACTCCATCATTTCGCATGACGAGACCAAGGTGAGCAAACACTTGATTGACAATGCCAGAATCGGCTCCCGTTCTCGGTCTGGGCCGCGGGTCGTGCTTGTTTGACTATAAGAGTTTGCGTGCGACAGCGACAAGCAAAGTTACCAGCAGTGCGACCCGAGGCTGAGAAAGCAATATACTTGAGATGTTTTAGATACATTAGGGGGGGGGGGGTATGGGGTCTGAAGCATTGAACTTCGAAATGATTTTTTCTTATTTTCCTAAATAGTGGCATATACCTGTTATATATCGTGTAACCCGGCTCCCGCCGGGTGGTGTGTCAAATGCCATGAAAAATTTTTGCGTCGGTTGCCATGGTAACCACGTAAGGCCTCTGATTGGCTAAAACACTAGAACGAATGGACTAAATAACCAAACATGCACGGGGACGAAACTTGGGTGACATATGAAGGTAGGGGTGTAAATACGCAGTGAACCATGGAGCCGAATTTTAATACCGTTGCCATGGCAACCGGTAATCGACCAATCGCATTATTTCATGGCCGGTAATTGAATTGGAAACACAATTGTGAAAAATCGGGCTTCATGGTCACTCGGCCTGTATTTGCCTAATATGTGTGCCAAATTCATGTTCATAGCAGTAGCGTTCCTCTAGTTACGTTTCGTGATCGTTTTGGATGTTTGCGTTATTTAACGAAACGGTTAGACGACTCGAAACATTTAGACGAAATTGAGGCGCTTTTGATGTGAACTATGGACTTGTTTTTAAATCATTTTATTAATCGAACTATCAGATGAATGAAAGAATCATCGGAAATAGGGTGACCATGTCCTGTTATAATTTTTTAAATAATTTCTAAATATCGAGCGGTGAGAAGAAAACAATAAAACTACATAAAAATCACCTTACACGGTGACGGTGACATTTTAATACTTTAAAATATGGAAGGATAATAATGAGAATGTTTTACTCTAGAGCAATACTTGTTTTTCAAAAAAAGTATAAAAAGTTTTAAAATAATATTCTTTTTAAAATATCTGAAATATAACCCCCTTGAAAATTTTTCACATGATAAAATATAGGAGATGATGCATTTTGGCAAATTCTTGCGTACCACTCCTTTACTTTGATCAGCTATATCTCGGGAAAACGATGTCAAATGCATCGAATAAAAAGCCATTTTTAGATTAACAATCTACACAATGTAGCCATTGCATTATCTAATTTTCGGGATTACGACTCATGTTTATCATATCAGACCGCAATCACCCCCCCCTTAATTGTGCATATGTTTTCATATAATAAACAATTAATAATCGGTAATATGCACCAATTAATAGATATTGTAGGTTTCCCGGCCAATTCGAATTACGTGTGCCATTTTAGAAAAGGGACTTCGTTTTCGTGCGAAATTCAACGATGAGTAAATTGTTATTAATAAGCAAAAACGGCATTAGATTTCGTTAAAGGGGCATTCGACCGCGTAGAATGTCGGCAAACTTGCGTAACTAGCTCAATAGATTTCAATTGGATTATCTTTGCGATTCAATTCATGTTTCTATTTCGCCATTGAGATCACAAAATTAAAATGTTTCTCTTTGTGAATTAGCAATACTTTGCGTTTAATCATATAGCCCGGCAAAATTCATTCCTTCCTCAGCATATCGGCATTGAACAATATTATATGACTTATACATAGTGTAAGAATTAAAATTACTTGATCGCAGCCTTATTTTAACAAATGTAACCTTTCTGAAAGGCATGGATCATGAATTAAAGATAAAGTTTTCATTTGGAAAGTTATTAAACATAATCATCCTGAGTGTAAGCACACGAATGCTCATAATTAAAAACACTGTGGCCTTTAAAAGACCTGATCAGTATCAATGCTGAGATGATCATAGAAAAAGGAAAATTAAGAAATGACAGTGATATATTTATAATGAAAAGTGAAGATAACTACTAATGATTAAGCCGAGTAAAGCCAGAATAATGACCGTTTAAACTTGTCATTGCAATATGAACTCAAAGGCAGCTTAACAGATTAAGTTATATGCCTTTAAGAGATTTTGAGGTGGGCATTGTGGGTAGTGTCGGTCTACATGCGTCTTTACATAACAGCCCGACAATTTGAAACAAATTTCAACTTATTGAGTCAATATCCCCACAAAATCGTAAGTTGCATAACATCGGGTAACTAACTGAAACTTTGGTTTCGGTGTCTTTTTTGGCTTTTTTTTCTAATACGCTGGGCAAGATTTTTTTAGTAAAACTTAGAGTTACTATCGCAGACATCTTGAACTGAAGGATTTACACCTTTGACGATGAATCTTCCATGCAGTAGTCACCGAAATGGCTGGGCGCGGGAGTGTAGTAGCGGTCTGTGTGGGGCAACCCCGGTTTTCCTGTAGTAATCAAGTATCCATTCAGAATGGTGTCGATAACTGTGAGTATGCTCTCTTTTATAATCGTCATATGGGCGTTAAAACAGCACGGCCTGCAAAGGACGAACAAATGGAGACCTACCCAGTTTGGTACCCGGGGCCGAGTCGGATTCAGACAGGGAGAACAAGCAGTATGTATAGTCACACACACTGGCGTATTCTAAAAACTCCAGAGTTCTTATACAAAGCATATACTGCAAATATTTTGATATCAGTTAAACGTGCATTCTCATCAAAACAAACAAACAAATGTGCCCTATTATATATTTGTATAATAGCCATTGTTCAAGCACATGATTGTCAACCAAATCCAGGACCAAATCAAGACAGACATACAAATGGCTCATTTAGTGCAGACATTTCTGTAGGCGTCTCAGATTCTCAATTCCCATGTTACCTCTGCCGCAAGGCTTGCCTATGGGGTCAAAGGTCGATTTGTTGTGATTTTTGCGAAGGATGGTACCATGTGGAATGCCTAAGTATGAGCACGGGGAGTTTTTGAGGCATTTACAGAGAATAGTAAGTTAACATGGGAATGCTGGCATTGTAACATGCCAAATCTCGCCAGTAGCTTATTTAACTCAAGCACTACAAAACTATAGACAGCACAATTAGTAGTATTGAGACATTAGATAGTGAATTAGAAAACATAAAATCTCCTATAGCAACTTCATCGCCACAGAGAATGAAGGGTCATATACCGGTGGAAGTAAATACACTAGGAGGTATACACATACACTGGAGCGAGAAAACACACAGGAAGGACACACACGGGCGAGGAACACAAATAAACCTAAACAACATAAAAGTCAAAGAAGGGCCTCAAGACCACTTAAAGTTCTGGTGATAAATTTCCAAAGTTTGAAAGAAAAAGCTGCGGAATTAGCAGTTTGCCTGGAAACACATGATCCAGACCTGGTAGTGGGTACTGAGACCTGGCTCAAAGATTCTATACATAGCAGTGAGAGTTTTCCAAAAAATTATTCGGTCATCAGAAAAGATAGAAAAATCAGTGAAAAGGGCCTAGCGCATGGAGGGGTCTTGATCGCCACAAAGAAAGATATTGTTTGTATTCGCAGGGTTGACCTTGAGGTTGACTGTGAAATAATATGGGTGCAAATTGAGTTGGTAAATTGCAAACCATATATTGTTGGTCCTTACTAATAGACCACCTAGCTGTGACATGGCGTATTTAAAGATGCTGAGGGATTCCCGAAATAAAATAAAAAAATATCCACCATAGCAATGTTTGGCTTGCAGGAGATTTTAATATGGGTGGTATAAATTGGGAGTCGCAGTGTATTACGCCGGTTTGCTCGAAACCGGGGATTTGTAAGGAAATGATAGAAATGGCTGCAGACTTTGGTTTTGAACAGCACACTGGTTAATAAAGCTACCACTGTGCCAGGCATCAGTGACCATGATGGTATTCCAGCTGTTGAGATTGATTTAGGTGTCAAAAGATCAAAACAACCCCCAAGGAAGGTGTTTCAATATCAGAAAGCAAATATTGATGGTTTAAAGGCTGATGCCTTGGAAATCAGCAATGATTTTGCAAAGAGGGACCTATCTCTTGTTGATGCAAATAGTCTTTGGATTGATTTCAAAAATGGGGGTTAGCGTTTCCATTGAAAATCATGTCCCATCTAAAATGCAAAAACAAAACAAAAATATGCCGTGGATTTCCCCCAAAATCAAACGTCATCAAAGACGTAAGCAAAGGGCTTATAATAGGGCAGTAAAGCGAAACACACAGGAGGACTGGAACCATTTTTACGCCGTCCGTAAAATGGTTAAAAAAAGAAACAAGGAAATCATATAGGGGATATATTCGTGAAAAATGTTTGGCATCTACAAAGCAGATGTTTAGCTTTATAAAATCACTCAGAAATGACAACACTAGTATTTCTGCTCTTAAAGACCCGACTAGTGGTAAGCTTATTAGCCTGCAGAAGGCCGAATTATTAAGTAACCAATTCAAGTCACAGTTTACTATTGAAAATTTGGAAAATATCCCCACTGAGCCCGAAAGCGATGTTCCATCTATGCCTGAAATTGTCTTTGAGGAAGACGGCATTATAAAACTGTTATCAGAGATGAATCCAAACAAAGCCTCAGGCCCAGATGGGGTGTCACCCAAATATCTAAAAATCACAGCAAAAGAAATAGGCCGGGCACTCAAAATATTATTTCAGCACTCATTTGACACTGGCGTAGTTCCAGCAGATTGGTTGCTTTCAAATATCACCCCTATTTATAAAAAGGGCCGTTCAGTAAATCTTACATCTGTCTGTAGCAAAGTGTTGGAACACATTTTAAAGTCGCAAGTAATGAAACATCTGGATAAGTATAACATCATATGTGAAAATCAACATGGCTTTCGCAAAAACCATTCATGCGAGACGCAACTAATAAATACCATCCATGAGATTGCGTCTCAAGTCGACCAAAGAAAACAGGTCGACGTGATCATAATGGATTTTGCGAAAGCCTTTGATAAGGTTCCCCACCAAAGGCTTTTACTGAAGTTAAATCGTTATGGGATACGTGGCAAAGCGTTAAAATGGACCGAAGCATTTCTGACAAAGCGCAAACAACGCGTTGTTATTGATGGTAAATGTTCTCATTGGGTGGATGTTGACTCTAGTGTCCCGCAGGGCACAGTCACAGGACCTACAGACTTTATCGTCTTTATAAATGATCTGCCGAGCAATATTAAATCAAGCTCAAAATTATTTGCTGACGACTATATCATATATAGAGTCATAGCCGGTCCTGAGGATGCTGGCATGTTACAAAATGACCTAGATAAGTTGACAGCCTGGCAAGGTAGATGGCAGATGATGTTCAATGCACAGAAATGTTTTGTTTAACAATAACTCATTCAAGATCTCCATACATATATAATTATACATTATATAATACTACATTGGCCGATACAAACGGATATCCATACTTAGGTATTACAATTACATCAAATCTGACTTGGAATTCACATATTCACAAAATAATATCTAAAGCAAATAGAACTCTGGGTTTGTCCGGCGAAATATGTACTCATGCAACAGATTTGTTAAAAATCTAGCGTACCAAACGTTAGTCCGCCCCTGTATGGAATATGGTAGTTCCATATGGGACCCACATACTAAGGAACTCATACAGAAGTTGGAAGGGATACAAAACAGAAGTGCCCGCTTTGTCATGGGGGATAATGGAAGGTACAGTAGTGTAACAGCAATGAAGGAAGAACTTGGATGTGATACTTTAGAACTCAGACGGAAAGTGACAAGAATAAACATCTTTCATGAAGCACTCCTGGGTCGCCTCGCCGCGCCATACCGTTACGGAAGATCTTGCGCCCGGTCACACGATCTTCTCGACATAGTCAATTTACTCAGATCACAACAAACAAAAACTGTCTCAAGTACTCATTTATACCAAATAAGAACATTGGTAGACTGGAACTCACTACCAAATTACATCACCAACATAGAGGATAAGCAGAAATTCAAAACGGAAGCTAAGAAACACATAACTACAGCCAAGAACTAAAGAAACCAACCAAGTCATCATTGAAAGTGCACCATCCCTACCCGTTTTGCCCCTTTTAGGGGTGTTGGGTAGTAAACAGACCAGAACCAGAACCAGATTTTTATTTGAAAAATGTACATTCTAATTTGACGATTCAAAATCATGTGAGTATTTAGAACACCATCAAGACAAATGTTAAGTGTGTTCCAAAAGTTTTAAAACACGTTTTAAATTGGTCCAGCCGTTTGGATAGTGGAATAAAAATGTGCACTAAATTGGCCCATAAAATTAATAAATGTGGTCACTCGACCACACTTGGAGACGTTTTTGCTCAAAACATCAAAAGAAAACATTCCATGAGCATATAATAAACATGTGTACTTTCATATGATATGAAAATCTCAAGTTTGATGGAGTGAAGTGGGTGACGAGGTCATATATCAGATCACCCACCTTTAACATATTTTTCAGTTACATTACTGTACATTTATATAATTTATATAATTATATGTGTGTCCTGAAGATATGAAATTTCCTAAAATTTGTTTTGACATGTTTTACCAAAATAGATATTTTACTGATTTTGTCATTGTAGGTCTATTAAACGTAAACGTGTATTGTAGGTCTATAACGTAACGTAATTGAATGCATAATCGCCAATTAGAATAGCAATCCACGAAATTGAAAATCAACCGTACATTGCTTCGCACCGTTCTTGTTTACGTATAGCAAAAAAAGTTGATGATTTTTCGAAATAAATTCGAAATGGCGAAATTGAAAGCATAAAGACGAACTTACATTACCATAGGCTAATGGTTATGCTGTACAACGAAATTGATTGCCGAAAAATGGAATAGAGTGCTCATAGTACGAAATTGTACTTAGGATTTAGACCAATAAGCCCAAAACGTGCGAAATTGATTGCCAAATTATTTTTTTGGTTGATAAAAGTGCGAAATTGGCCGGGAAAACCTATAATAAGATTTCAGTGTTACTCATTTACTCATAAAGATAGCATATTAATGACTGAATACAACTACGTTCGGTGCGTTGTAGGATGGCACAAGCCCCTACTCACCATAACTTTGACAGGGGTGGAGAAACATAAAAAAGTCAACATTTCACAAAAAAGTCAACATTTGCCGGCAACATATATTTATCTGGATTAGCTAGTGTAGCCAAACGTATGCATATTGTAGGAAGGCGCAAGCCCCTTCTAACCATATAATTCATTCCCCGGGGGTTTCCCCTGGGTTTGACAGGGGTGGGAAAACGTAAAAATATGTCAACATTGCACAAAAAAGGGCTATTCCATCATTTACAAATTAAAGCGTTATTCCTTAATTTATCAATCAAAGGGCTATTCCTTCATTTACCCTTTACTGTTACTATAACAGAAGTGTTCATTTATCTATGGTTCAAAGCTCAGGCAAAGTCTGTTGGACTATACGTGGATCCTAGGTTTCCTACCGGAAATCATTTTTACCAAAATTTCTATCCCACAATACACCAACGATGTACGAGTAGATAAAATAAATAGCGCATATATATTCTATGGTGTTTTTTTGTCATACGGTCCTTTGTCTGTCATAACTGTTAGGCTATGGTACATGATAAAATGTTGGCCTTTTAATTAAATATTCGTGCTCCAGACCTGGGGATTACTTATTTCCTTCACTAAAATTAAAACAATATTATTTTAACCAGGAAAAACTTTGTCCCCACATGAAAGGGGTGCACATTATTAGAAAAATGAATAAAATGCCAACTCAATTTATTTCTAGAATATCAGTGACAATGGATGTACATAACCTCAACATGCTCAAGCGAACAATGGGGCTAATGATCCTCAATAATCGGCCCAGAACACACTTCACATTCTTTTACATCTGGTCCATTGTTGAACAGTTGAACAGATTTCGAGTGCTATGTCCTTGCGAGTTCTTTCCTCGTTCGCGATAAAAGAAATCTTGAGATTCTATTGTGTGTTTCATTAACTTTGACCATATAGTCAGGCAGCAGTTGTCAGCTACTGCAATAATTTTGCCAACTTTGATTTTTCACTTTCATGTGTTCAAATACATCACAAGGAATCGCTTTCAACTTGTTGCCGAATTTTCAGTGTCGTATTTCGTCACCTGGGGGCGCTTTTTCAAAATGGCCGCCAAAATCATAGAAAATCGAATAATAAACGTATTGTTTACCACAAATACCATCTAAAAAGGTTAGGTTTCTGTGTTGTTTTGGCCAAGTGACCGTTAAAAATGCTTTAAAACCAAAACAGTGTTGTTCTGGAATGATAGAACAAGTCCCCGGCCCCATTTGTAGAAGTTTTTTCCAATTTAGATCCCATCATATGCCATGTAATGAGGAAAACTGGTACCGTGATACTCTCGCATAAAGTATGGAGCTGGGTGCGTATAGCTAATTATGTTAGATAGAGAATGTTATAAAGAAAGGGTCAGAAAGGGTCAGAAGTCCCTTCTTCTTCTTAGCGTGTCCACAAGTCATTGGTAATGGCTTGTGGTGGTGTCAGGATTTATTCAACTTAGTAAGCTGATCCAGGGCCGCGTGTATCCATGATACGGACGCTCCTAACATGGCCCACTTTTTTTGAGACTGGGCGGATTGGGAACAGTCAGGAGTTTACACCCTACTCTTATTCGACACTGACTGCGATGTACATGTACAGTTGTGACTCTCTGTACACGGGACCGACGGCTTAACGTCCCCTCCGAAGGACGGGATGCTTTCATGATTCATTTGCCCAATTCCAAGTGAACCATGGAGGAGAGCGGTACTCTGTATTTAATCAATATCTCGTACACATCAAATCCAAATTGAACACCCGAATCAAGTCCCTGAAGTCCCTGAAACCTTTGAAACTCACCAGAACGGTTACAGGTCTTCGCAAATGAGCTTTGATTTTGTGATCTGCAGGTATTAAACTGTCTCTTCCCAAAGCCAATAAATCACCTCTTTGACGTAAGATACCCGCATTAGCATAAGGGACTGTCCCCTACTAGCCAAGTCCATGTGGTAAATTTAAAAGAATACTTCAGGGTAATACATAAAAATTTGTGTCAACTCGGCGATGCCTGACACAAACATGCCTGCCGAGTTGCAGTTAGTTTATGGGGAAGAAGGGGCCATTCACCAGCACTGCGGACTGTTTTGCAATTGCAAAAAGAACAGCTTGCTATAGAGATAGAGCGAGTCCGTCCAAAGAAGACCCAAGATATTGAAGGCTATTGTAGTATTTTACACTCCTGAATTATTCTAACAGCCCTTGTAAAAAATTGTTGCAATAAGATTGAAGAGTAATAGTGTTGGTTGGTTGGTTTCGCGTCCTTCCTGACCTGACAGCTCTTGACCTCAGAGATGCGATGCCAGAAATGACAATCTTCAGCAATAGAACAGTACAGTGTGTCTTGTAACCGCCTTAATTTGGTCGAAGCACCGAGCTCTTGGCCTGCATCGTCTTTTGCTTCAACCATTCCTTGCATAATCACTTCCCCCAAGTTGTTTCAACACGTCCTTGAATTACAATGACCAAAATATCTTAGATTCTGAAGTAGATCTTCTGTAACCAGCATATTTTTTTTTTGCACGACAATCTCCTGAAGAACACTGGAGTTTGTCGATCCTCTTCTTGATCCATGGGATGCGAGGTATACGCCTCCACAACCACAGCCAAAGGCTGCAATTCTGTTACGGTCTGCCTTGGGTGAGGGTCCGTTGCTCACTTTCTATCGTGGCCCATTGGAAATGCCAGAGCTTTGACTAGACGAGTTTTGGAAGTTCTAGTTATTCCCTGTCACCCAGATTTTGGATAGATTGACCATTGCCGACTTTGCCATTGCCACTACGATGTCGGATCTCGCATGGCCACAGCCACCCTCCTTATAATCAAGGATCCCAAGAAAGTTTGAATTGATAGACACCTCCCCTTCTTTTCCATCAACCATTAGGGCTCTTCCCTGCTTTCAGGACCAATAGCCGTCAACCTAGTCTTACCGACATTGTGGAACACACATATAGCTGCACTTGTTGGCACACAATCAATCAGCAGAAAAAATAAGATTACCCTCAACAGATGCAACGCTTTGCTAAGAAAGTTTTACGCCAAGATGGCCTATATTCTAACCGCAGATAAAAGGAGGAGATAGTGGCCCGATACACGTTTACGATCTCCACTAAAAAGAGGAAAACAAAATTTGGGTTTATAAAGATGACAGCCCAATCACCTGCCAGTGGCGTAATTTCTTTTTGACTGGGGGAGGGGGATGAGGTTGATGGACATTTCTGGAAATGAACCGGGTTTGCTGAAAATTTCATTACTAGCACATGTTTGCCATTTAGAAGTTAAAAACACTCAATATTTAAAATTAAAAAAAGAAAAATATTGTTAATTAAAACAAAAAATGCGCAGAAGCGGCGCGGAATTTAACCCTTTTCTTCTAACTCTTCTGGTAATTTTTGAGGTTATTCTGGTCAAAACACATGAACGAGTATCAACATGGGGTGGGGGATTATCGTATTGCCCATCCCCCCTTATCACAAAATATTGGGGATATATGCCACCCATCCCCGGATTTTACTCCTATGATCACTGCACAACGCAGCACCAATACCAAGATTTTGTATACAATATTTTGGATGGATTGGTATTGTTGCAAAAATATAAACTACATAATGTTTTATTAGTACTATTTAAGGGTTTTTTGCCACAGGGTCCGTCGAATAGAACTTCCAAAGATGGGAGATAAACCACTAATTTTTCTGCATTATGGCAATGCTTCAACACACAAGTCTGCTCTTGGAAGAACTTTGTGGAAGCAAATGACAGTCATATCTTCCCGTGTCCCCTTTACAGTCCACCACGACGAACCATGTGATTTCCTAGCTGCTTCCAATACTGAAAGCTGAACGCTTGCAGGACTTTGATATGCTAGCCGAAGCACTACTGAAGGTGCCATTCATCATTGACTGAGAGGGATACATAAAAAGACTGCATCAAGCACCTTTAGACGTGTGCTTTACCTCTCTGTATTTAGTATGTGTTAGTATATAAGGGTTGACATCCATTTGACAGAGAAAGCACCCTCTAGCAAATACTGTTATTTTGTGATATAACCTCTTTAAAGAATAATATTTAAAATAATCTTGAGACTTATCCTATTAGGTATTGTTTTGGGTCAATATTTGTTTGGTTAATTTGGCAGTCATATTTATAAAACGTGCCTCATTAATGTCCTGAATGACAACCGTTTTATAATGAAAACGTTTGCTAGAGATCATCGAGAAAACTACTAGTAGATATTTTTTGTGTAAACATTATGCTTTTAATATTTTCTATGATTCGGTGGCCACATTTTTGGAAACAAAACCACCATCAATCATTACTGAACAACATTGTTTAAAAAACATTGCTTTAAGTTTTTCACTTGGCCAAACTTATCCAGAAACCCGATCCTATTAGATGGCATTTTGGTAAACTAGCTTTTAAAGATTTTCTATGATTTTGGCGGCATTTTGAAAAAAGCCCTCTCTCATCCCTGAACAACACTGTTTGTTGGTTTTTAAAACATTTCAAGCAATCACTTGACTAAGATTATCCAGAAACTTGACCTATTAGATGGCATTTGTGGTAAACAATACGCTTTTATACGATTTTCTATGATTTGCGGCCCATTTGAAAGCACCCCCAGTGAACGAAAACGACACTGAAATTCGGCAACAAGTTGAAAGCGATTCCTTGTGATGTCCTTGACACATAAAGGAAAATCAAATTGGGCAAAATTATCGCAGTAGTGATAATATAGTGACATCTGCTCCTGACTAATATGATTTTTTTTTTTCGACAATGAAATGTAAAGGGACAAAATTCATGAAAAAAAGCCCATGGCAAGAGCTGACCGCATTAAAAAAAAAACACTCCAATAAATTAATTTTGATCCAGAACTTATTGCTAGACGTCTTTTCTATTCAATTAACCAAGAAAGCCAATGGTATTCAGCGACCTACAGTTTTAAAAATCATGACGAGGTACAAGTTGCCCTTTAAGTTATGAACAATACTAGAGCTCATACGGGGAGATAATAACACCTGGAATAGCTTGAAATTCTTTCAAACCAACCATTGGGGGCAGTTACAATGTACCTGCATATCCCCTGAATGATAAAAAGATCCGAAAAAAAAACCTGTTTTATGTTGATTGTTGAATATACTTAGCTTCTATTGTTCGCTTCAGTTTACTTGTACATATTGGTCACACTGACATTCTGGAAGTAAAGTGAGTTAACTTTTTATTCTTTTTCTCAATAATGACTCAATCTTTTCATTTGGGGATACAGCTTTTTCCTGGTTTACATAATATTTTAAATTTTTAGTGAAGGAAGTAAATTCCCAGCGTTGCAGCACGGAAAGCAGTTTACAAAACTCGCACACGTAATCACGACCTATGTGCGAAAACAATAAATTTTACCCGTAACGAGTACTCTTTGATGCCTTGTAATTTTGCGCCACACAAAAATGTGCGCGTAGTTTAAAGGAGGCGCACTATACCGCGAGCGTGCATGGGAGTGATGCATATCTACTCGTACAATCGGTTTGGTGCTTGTGGTATAGGAATTTTCGGTAAACTGACTTCGGTAGGAAACGTATTACCATATTACACATACTAATTCTTGTTCTGTTCTTAATAAACCATACAATTGAACTTCTGTATATCAGTGTGGTTACGGACGTACTCAAGTCCGAAAAGTAACCTCCCGTGGGTTCATAAAACAAAATTCACAATGACTGTTTGTAAGAAGATGACTTGACCAATGTAATTCACAGCAATGATTTTAAATATATATATAAGATGAATTCTGATCAACAATATACACAATGCACAAAATTATTATCTATATTTTCTTACCTATTTTAAAAATCAAATTAAACACACACATCTCATAAAATTATAAAATAGTTCAGTTCTTGTTGGGTGCGCATCAGGTCCACATCAAATTTTGGCGACACAATTCTTGCTGGTACAGTTCAACTAGTTTCGCGAAATCGCAAAAGTCCTTTTGGTCTAGACCGGCCGATTAATTTGTGAAGATGTAGACTTGTATAACTGCAACTCGCTATATAATGTCCATACAGGTACTCGGTGCGTTAAAGGTGAACGTCACTGGTAAAAAAAGAGACACAATCCTGCTGGTATTCTAATGTTAACCTTTGTTTTTCCAAAGGCATAAAAATTTGAGCAGCTCTGACAATTCTAGCAACTTTCCAGAATTGTATAAAATATAATAACATTTCATAAAATCAAATGTTATGTTAAGTTCTCCACCTTCTATTTGAGAGGTCTACACTCGGTGAATCTCTTGACAACTAACTGGCAAGGAGAAATGACTTGCAACAGAATTTGTCCACAGCAAATTTCCCATGATGCAACACAAAACAAGCGAAGACAAGTCGAAATTTCACAATCTTTTCAGTTCGCTGAAACCCGGGGCTGAAACATGTTTAAAGGAAGTCCACAATCTTCCACCTCCTGTGCTCGAAGTGTTTTGACATAGCAATTACACAAAGTCTATTGTTCATCAACAGGTGTGCAATCTTGCTCCTATAGGTAAACAACGAACCTCTATGCACTTCTTAGAATGAAGAAGATAAGCCACTGTGCTCTTCTTGTTCTCAGATTGAGGACATCTTCTGACATGTTTGTCTCAAGAAGTTCTCATACACTAGTCCATTTAGAACTAGGTCAATCAGATAAGTCATGCTTATTGCACAACACATTGCAAGTTTCATATTTTCCAGTTCTCCTCATTGAATAATTTATATGATTAAATTTAACATGATTTAATTAATATAATACAGAAAAATAATATAATATTCAGGAGTCTGTCACAAGTGTACTTTTGTTCTGGTAGACTGTAAGCACAAAGCTATTGAAATATATTCACTATGAGCTAATAAACCTCTTCCCATGGCCCAGGTCAATAGCTTTCATTCATCAGTGCATTTAGCAAATACACCCTCTATTTCTTAGTGCATGATTTATGATACCCAGAACATGCATGGTCAGCTGTTGTTAACAGGTGCACATCCAAGGCTACTGAACTCAGCCCTTGGTAGATTAGCATGCCTTGCCTCATAGTGATTGGGGAGGTCAAACATGAATGATTGAATGTTTATGCTCTTCTTTTCTATTTTATGCACCCTCGATGGAGAAATTGTTTAAAATGAACCCTCTCCCCCCCCCCCCCCAAGAACGGGAAAGCCACTTACAGGGTAGGTAGATACATGTATATCAATACACATCAACATAATAAGTCTCTTTCCCGTTCTTGGGGGGAAAAAGGGTTGTATATATAATAAAAATTCGATTTCCCATTGAAGCCTACGCTTAAAATTCCTCTAAAAGTGCCATTTTCTTCAAAATATGAACATTTCGTGTTTTCAAAGTTCGGATCAGAAAACTTCACATTTAAAGTTATATAATTTGTAAAAATGGGTACCAGATAACGCAATGTCAAAACTGAGGGCGCTTCTCTCTGCTTATCCTGCCAGGTCCTTTTGTATTCGTAAACGGGCAGAAATTACAACACAGCGGCCTACGGGGCACAGAGATACAGATATTTGCTCTTAACATCTGAATAAACTGAAATTTTGGAAATAACCTTCTCTCGAGAGGATAGCTAGTAAACCATAAACAAAAATGAAGGTGCTAGGATCATGAAATGCATAAACTTTTCCGAGAAGAAATACGAGTAGTTATGACAAAGACTCGGAGTAATAGGGTATCTGGAAACAGAAGCAAATTCATTTCAAGATTAACTATGTAATTTAAATTAATTATGCCTGCAAAGACCTTACATATTTTTAAACGTCGCACAAAATTTAAAGGTCCCAGGAAATGCAAATAGAATTGATGTGGTTTGTGTCAAGTCTACAAGGAGGGGCGAGAAAGCATTCAATACATAGGCTTAGGAAGCGGGGGGGGGGGGGGGGGGGGGGGGGTGGGCACCCCCAATAATTTGGTGGGGGGGGGGCTCAAATACCCTTGAGCCCCCCCCCCCAATAATCTTAACACTTTTTAGCCAAAACATCAAATTCCAAAGCTTCCCCCTCCCAGTGGCGTAGCCAGGATTTTTTTATGGGGGCACGGATTTGTGAATGTACCGACACACATATTGTACTGATAAACACAAAAATTTTCGGCTCGCTACGCTCGCCGGTTCCCCCAAATTTTGTTACCATCACCTTCAAAATCTGATAAAAATTCCTTTAAAAGGAATTGCACGTTCAATCATGAATGAATCATGTTTTTTGTAATTTTTAAATTTATATTGACATTTATTGATGATATGATTTGAAATTTAATCATTTTTGTACTCAGAAAATGTTAGATTCTATTCTGCTAGTATATTTTTGAAAACTTGGAAAGAATTTAATGTGTGGCTTTTAAGTGAGAATGTTGAGACAAGGACTTGTTGGAAATAATTATAGGCTAATTTGCATAAATTTGGCCTGGTATTGTGTGTCAATCGGGTCAATTAAAACCTAAAAGCTTTGTTTTTTTTTTTGTTGTGTGTCACTCTTTTAAATTAAGGCCTGATTATGTTCAATTATAACTCAAGTCTGTTTATAATTAATAACAAATAGCACAATAGTATAATACAATAAGTTAAATAAAGGACACATTTGTATAATTTTAGCCATATTTGTCAGTATCTTTATAGTTATATATTTGCTACCCTTTGTGTATTTGAAGTACATGTATTTCGTAAAATTAAATCCTTTGATTTGACTACTATCCAAGTATAAAACAAACAGGTCTTTTTACTCCCAAAGTCAAAAGTGTATTTATCAAGATGAAAAAATGTGTTTAGGCATAAATATATGCATATATGTGGAGTAATTTGCTTATTTATAGCCATATTTTGTCTACATTTTGTTTTATCACATAATTTTTATACCCGATAAGAATCATATCAACTTTGCATTAGAAAATGTGTACTGCAAAGCGATTTAAAGCCACTATCAGCGATTTCTTCACAATGTAACCAATCGCGCCCCCTATTTTTCATCGAAGTTCATTTTTTTTGCACTGTTGTATGGAAATTATTGTAGAAAAGGCCCCTGTAAGTGGCTAAGCGTAACACACCATATTTGTCAAGAAATTAGGATGTTTATGTTTTAATAACGAGTGCACCAATGATGCAGTAACCCATCAATTGGGATGGTTAGGGAATGTGTAGTTGTGGGGTCATAGGTCATGTAGGGTCATCACAGGTCAATTGACAAATAGCCCATGGGTCTTGGACAGTGGTTATCTTGAAAAAAAAAAAAAAAAAAAAACAAGTCCAAATGAACCACAGGGAGAACAAAACCCTAGTTTTAATCAAAAGTTCTTATACAAATTAAATCCAGAATTTAGTACCCGATTAAATCCCAGCTAGTGGCCCTACTGGGGTTTGAACGGGGACCTCCTGCACCAAAAGTGAATATCCTAACCAGTGGACCACGTTCTCCCTTAGTTACATTTGTTATCAAAATAGAGGACCATTATAAACGAGTGCATCAATGATGCAGTAACCCATCAATTGGGATGGTTAGGGAATGTGTAGTTGTGGGGTCATAGGTCATGGACAGTGGTTATCTTGAGCAAGTTTGGTGGCTATACAACTTAACTTGGAAGAATGTTTTGATATTTTGGGTCAAAGGTCAAGTAGGGTCATTGGAGGTTAAAAGGGCATATGGGCCATAAGAGGTCATTCTGTGCATACCATAAGAGGTCTGGACCGGTGGTTTCTTTAATAGTTTTTTACTAGACAGTCCTTGTATTTGGCTATCACCTGTGTTTTGCGATCACCTGGTTTGAATGACTCTCGTGTTTTACGGTTCCTTTGACCTCGAATGATCCCTGATGACCTTGTCATGACCTTTAAAATTTTCGTCATCAACAATCGACCCGCCCACCAAGTTTCACCTGGATATACCAAAGTTCACCCCATTTGACCTTTGACTTGAATGACACCTGATGACCTTGTTGTGACATTTAAAATTTTTGGCATCAACAATCAACCCCATACACCAACACCAATGTTTACCGCATTTGACCTCCTTTGACCTTGAATGGCCCCTAATAACCTTGTTGTGTCCTTTAAAAGGTAGACGTTTCATATAGAAGTCCCACGGATGCAAATGAGGTATTGCCATTCATTCCGTCAAGCGCTACTGCACAATGTCATACAGCGCATGACGGAATCAATTGTAATACCTCATTTGCATCAATGGGACTTCTATATGAAACGTCTACCTTTAAAATTTTCGACTACAATCGACCCCACCCTCAAAGTTTCATGTCCATACACTAATGTTTACCCCATTTGACCTCCTTTGACCTTGAATGACCCCTGATGACCTTTGATCCACTAACCAATACAGTAAGGTCAAGGGGCACCCCCGCACCAAGTTTCAGGAAGGTGCAATCCTCGGCTTCGAGAAAATATTCGTCAGTCAGACAGACAGACACAGTAAAGACAGACCTCCTCGTATAAATAGATATATATGCATATGCATGACGTACTGAAACGTCATTTTTCAGGTCATTTAGGTCATTATAGGTTCAAGCTGTGTACGGCCTATATGAGTCGTAGCCATTCTTTGAGCATGTTTGGTGGTCACTGTAACTTATTTGCAGAAATTGGTCCTACTAGCGGGGAGCCCAGCTGCGCGCAGGTCCCGATCCTGAGTAGCACTGCTAGATGAGTATACTGGAATGTTTTCGGAACAGAATCGAGGTACTGTATGCGACCTAATTAGCGCCCCGGGTGGTTCATATCCATACGTCAAAGCATGGGTAGGAAAGCACGGTGCAAGTTACGCCAATAATGACCCCTGGAGCCTTGACATCCAAAATGACCACTCGAGACATGACCAACCTCAATATGGCGAAACTTACCACCAATACCAAAACTCCATATCCATATGGGATGGCCAATTTACCGAATAACGACCTTGGCCCCCAAAAAGGGGGGGGGGGGGAAGGGGGGGGGTTACCCCTCGAAAGCATGACCACAAACTCGTACGCGAAACTCTACCACCATACCAAAACCATACATCAGAAAAAAGCACGCCAAGTTATCCAATAACTACCTGTATGACCTTTGACCCCCAAATGACCCCTCAAAAACGTGACCACAAAACTTGTACGCGAACTCCACCATAACAAAACTCATATCCATACGAAAAGCCACGGCCAAGCTACCCGAAAACCACTTCGAATGACCTTGACCCTAAAATGACCCCTCGAAAACGTGACCACAAAACCCGTACAACTAATGCCTACCACTATACCAAACTCATATCCATACGACAAAGCACAGCCAAGTTACCGATACGACCCCTGGATGACCTTTGACACCAAAATGACCTCCCTCGAGAACTGAACCAAACTCAATACTGCGAAACTCTCCCACCATACCAAAACTCATATCCCTATGGGATGGCCAAGTTACCCGAAAAACGACCTTTTGACCCCAAAATGAACCCCCAAAACACAATACCACAAAACATGTACGGCGAAACTCTACCACCATACCAAAACTCATACATCAAGCAACGGCCAAGTTATCAATAACGACCCCTGGATTACCTTTGACACCAAAATGACCCTCACAAACGTGACCACAAAACTTGTATCCGGGCGAAACTCCCAACCATACCCAAACTCAGATCCATACGTAAAAGAAGCACGGCCAAGCTCCCGAAAACGACTTCTGAATGACCTTTGACCCTAAAGACCTTCGAAAAGTGCCACAACACCCGTATCAACGAAATGCTACCACTATACCAAAACTCATATCAAACGACAAAGCACAGCCAAGTTTATAACCCGATAACGACCCCTGTATGACCTTTGACCCCAAAATGACTTCTCGAAATCGCGACCACAAACCGCATACTCGGAGCTTTACCACACAATAACATTCATATCAGTATATTAAAGGACGGCGAAACGCATAGCGGACCAAAAAAAACCCACAAGCCCACAAGTTGATTTTTTAGTAATATTAGATTTGACCAATGGGGTCAAAGGTCATTATAGGGCCTTAGAGGGTCAAAAGGGCACATGGGTACCAATAGGTCTTCTGTGCAGACAGTGGTTCCGTTAGTTTGTCATAGCATTTTACTTGCAGAAGTGTTTAAGTATGTAGATGACAAAAATGGGGCCAAAAGGCAATATAGGGTCATTAGAGGCCACTCTATGTATACTCAATATGAGACTTGGGTCAGTGGGTCTTTGGCTACGGGTGAAGGTAATCGGCAATGTACACTAAACAGTTAACATCACACTCCAGGTACCTACGCAAGCTTACAATTGCTCTGTAATGACAGCAAGCTAGATAAAAATGTATAGACCATATTCAATAGCAGCCATGTTGGTGGACGATAGACAGCTATTCCAGTACTACAATACATGCACATGTCAAGATCCTTGCGCAATCGCTAACCATGGATCGATTAACGCTTAATGTATTGTAGTCCTGAAGTATGCATCTTGTCCACAACATGTCTGGTGACTGACGTTCATTTGAATAGTACGGTCATATAAGAGTCTCTTTTACAGCAATAATGACGCTTGGTTGCACACTTAAGGTGGAATTACCCTGGGGGAGGACACTAAAAAATTAATATTACAAATTAAAATTGAGGGAAAACATACCTTTCTGTTGATTTTTGTTTGACATCAATTGGAGATTCCGTTCAAAAGTTATGGTCGAAAAATGTAACTCGCAAAGGGGAAATTTCCCATGGATATTTCTTTATGTATTTTATTGTTTTCTAAAGCTGCGATATTTAATTTTTCCACTTTAAAAATTCATATCTCAAAAAGTAAAGAGCTTTTAATCAATAATTCCACAATTATTGTGGGAAAATTCAGACACGTATTGTCTAATTGAAAATAAAAGTAAATGAACTTTCTAAAATATAGTTAAATTATAAAACAGTGTTCTAGACTAAATCGCCGATATCTCCAACCACAACCCCCCCCCCCCCCCAATTGTGAATTTAACAATATGTCATTGCGGTGTCAAGGATTTTCAAAACGATTTATCTTAGAGAGCTGCGTATAAAAAGTAAATTAATAGTATACCAATTGGACGGATGCATTGAACCAGAATATTCTATTAGCCCCCTGGGAACTTGATTTAAGGGGGGTCATTGGTCAAGAAAGGAAAAAAAATAATATTTTTAGCAACGGTGTACCAAAGATCCCCCCTAAAATCAAGTTCCAAAGGCGACTAGTGGAAATATTCTGGTTCATTGCATAGTCCAATTGTATGCTTAATTTACTTTTTACCCCATCTCTCTAAGATAACAACCGTTTTTGAGAAAGTGCTTGATACACCACAATGACATATGTTTAAATTCACTTTGGCCTCTATCGGCGATTTTTCGTCTAGAAACACTGTTTTTTTAGGTTAAATATTTGAGAAATGTTCGTCTAAATAATATCAATTAGAAAGTAAGTGCTTGAATTTGCAAAGATATTGTGGAAATTAGAGATTAAAAAACGCTTACTTAATTTTTGAGATATGAATTTTAAAGTGGAAAAAATTAAATATCGCAGCTTGACGAAAACAATAAAATAAACTAGAAATTCAGTGGGAATTTCCATTTGCGAAGTGACATTTTCGACAAAATTATTGACAGGAAACTCGATTTGATGTCAAACAAAAAGCATAGAAAAAGGCATATTTTTCGCTCAATTTTAATTTGTTAATATTAATTTTTGCACTCCCAATGGGGTAATTCCCCTTAATAAGGATATCAGAGAGGTATGACCTGACGTAGCAGAGAAAATTGTCGGGTATTACGGGTTAAACAAAACTCTCGATTAATTTGTATGAGGCCACTTTTGAGGAATATCCTCAATCAAAAATAGAGGATTATAATGACAATTTCCTGATCTTGTTGAACGATTTTTATGTGATATTTATAATCAAAATGTAAGGAATTTTTGCAGATATGCTTCCAAGATTTCGGACTTAGTATTGATGCTTACCGCCACTTATTTCAAACATTTTTTCGCTTTTCAACGAAGGTCGAAGGTTAGGTCAATCATTTAGTGGCCGGAACAACATCGACACAAAGTAATATCTATATAAAACCCGTCAAAAGTAAGGCAAGCGTGTTTGTCGTCTTCTCAACTCGCAATAGAAGATAGTATCGCAGGTAGGGTATTAAAAAATTCCGAAGTAAGTCGCAAGTGAATACTCTCTTTTATCATATTTATAGGATCGAATAATTATATCTAAAAACCTAAAAGTTCCTTCAACTTTTAATGACCTCCACTTATAAATTCAGAACTGGTTTTCAACACTTTCAAGGTGCCTTAAAAACGGTCAACGTGGGTGGGAACATCGTTTAGACTTGGAGCTACAATAGGGACAGCCACTCTGGGCATGGTATGGCATTGTCGTGATCAGAGAAGTGGTCAGCAATGTCCTTCTTATCGAAAACAGCCAACAAGACTTAATAATGACAACTGGATAAGGTTTCTCAGCATACACCAAAATAGTTTCTCAAACACCTCCAAAATAAGCAATATACATAAACTAAAATTCTAACTTTCCCGTCGAAACCAACAAACCCAACTTTTCCTCCATCCTATACCGTAAACACTATGGGCATATTCAGGCATAAATAAATGCCATAATGTCAAAAAAAGGCTTGCATTCGGCTGCAATGACGATACCACACCACCATAAACAAATTTGCTAAGTTAACGGACTTAATATTTTTTGCCGTTTGCTTCACTAAAGTAGGCAAATTTGGGTCTCTCTTTATACTTTTGCTGAAATTCTTTGAGGCTTGGTTGCAAAATATACCCCGAGTTATTAACATAACTTAAGTTTGATCGTAAAGGTCTGCCTCAGTTGGCCTGGCCAACTGTCTCTAGAGTAATGTAACTGTTAAATTTGAATTAGCAAGTATGTCATAGAGACCAATTTTGTCCTTGCTATGGTCCTTGCTACAATTTTTTGCAGCCCTTGAATTTTCACATGGAATGTGGGGACATTGATTGTGGTAAATGACTTAAAACTTGAGTTCTAATAATGAGACATGATAAATATTTTAAAGTTTACTTATGGTTATCAAGAAGAAGGCCTACTTGGAATTTAAAAATATAGATATTTAACAAGAAGAGTCCTTAAAAAGGACAATCTGCCCTAATGAATATAGCTTCTGACTTAAATTAGGCTTGATTTTGCATACCTGAACACTTTACAGTAGGGTACAAACCAAAGATATTCCATTATACGTACTTCAGTAATAATTACTATATAAGTTGGGTAATGATGATGACAATTGTTTTCACAATTGCTTTAATTGACATAAAATTCTCTATTAGGCCAACAAGTTATTGTTTTTCAGCTAGTCTTTTTCCAAGCTAACTTAAAAGGTTACTTCTTTTTGTTCTTACCGGTAATTTATTTATAAACATGCTATTTGAAAGTCATAATCGCATGAACGCAACACTTCAACACCCCGGTTCAACACATTGGCTTTTCATGATCCACAGCCTCATCCCCCTGACTTTACCCAAAGGAGTGGAGATTTTTACATCATCTGACCCGTTAGCCTAAAGTATAGCATGTTGCCTAACCATACTTGCAAAATGTGATCTACTCTGGAAGAAATTAGTAATTTTGTATTTTCTGTCCGTAAAAGGACAGAAATTATAACACAGTGGCCTCTGGGGCACCGTGATATAAACATTTGTTAATAACATCAAACTGCCTCATCAAAATCAACTGAAATTTTGGAATTAACCTTTTCTCGGGGATATCTAATGAACCATATTACAAAAATAAGGTGTTAGAGCACAAAATGCACCTTTAATTGATTTGAAGTGACCCTGCATTATTTCAAATGCACCTTACTGCACTTTGTTTACTATTTAAAGGGTCACTTTAAAATTTTAAGAAAAAAGGTGTTCCCATTTTTTAAAGCCGTGTTTTTACATCTTTATAATGCATACCAGAGTATTAATTCACCCCTGAAATGAACAGCCAAAAATTTTGTTAACTGTTTTTATGTGTACGATATTACAAATGCGCCTTTAATCATTGCAATAGTAAATGGTTACTTCATTATCATACTTAATTTAACTAATTATTAAGATGTGAACTCCACAAAAATATACCACATTAATCTGGGCTTTAGTATTTTTTTAAAAAAAAAAAAAAAAAAAAAAACAAACGTTGATGGTAAGGAAGGTGAAAATCGCAAAACATCTACTAGCGCCCTCCCAAATGTCCCACTTAACCCTTTCAACCCGGAATTAATTTTAGGATTTCATTTTTGAACTGTCACCTAAAGACATGTCTAGATCTCTCAGCATAGCAATTCACATGCATTCTCTATGGCAAAACGCATTGCCCGAAGTTGTAAAGCACATTATAAACGTGAAAATTATACCAAACTTCATCTTTTGGATTGGTCCACATTTGAGATACCAAAATAGTATCTGAATGTATTTTCAAGTATTTATTTATTTGCAAGAAACGCTCAGGCGTAAAAAAAAAAAAAAAAAAAATTAATTCACCCCTGAAATGAACAGCCAAAAATTTTGTTAACTGTTTTTATGTGTACGCTATTACAATGCGCTGTAATTCATTGCAATAGGAAATGGGTACTTCATTGTCATACTTAAGTTAACTAATATTAAGATGTGAACTCACATAAAATATACCACTTAATCTGGCTTAGTATTTTTTTAAATATTTTCAACGTGACACTACTTCAAGTGACATTATGGCTATTCAATGCCAAAGATAGGTAAATTTGACTTAACAGGTATTAATGTAGTGTTTAAACCATTTCAACCCGGAATTAATTTTAGATTTTATTTTGAACTGTCACCTAAGGCATGTCTAGATCTCTCAGCCATAGCAATTCACATGCATTCTCCATGGCAAAAACGCAGGCCGAAGTTGTAAAGACATTTATAAACGTGGTAAAATTATACCAAACTTATCTTTTGGATGGTTCCACATTTGAGATACCACAATTATCTGAAGGTATTTTCAAGTATTTATTATTGCCAAGAAACATCAGGCGTTTATCGGGCCGAAAGGCTTAATAAAAACAATTGAGTTGGCTGCAGTGCGAGTGACGGCGCTGTTTCCCGAAGGTTTCTTTTGGAACAATCTGCAAATTAGCATATTTCAATTGTTCCACATCACACAGAGCAAAATGTCT
Organism: Ophioderma brevispina; assembly: GCA_023653785.1. Classification (NCBI taxonomy): domain Eukaryota; kingdom Metazoa; phylum Echinodermata; class Ophiuroidea; order Amphilepidida; family Ophiodermatidae; genus Ophioderma; species Ophioderma brevispina. Next base: position 40,720 of record JAMKCH010046018.1, on the reverse strand, counting down.
CAGAGCGGCAAAATGAAATAAGAGGCTAAGTTTTTTTTTTTTTTTTTTTGTTTTTTTAGTTCTTAAATGTACCTTCTGAGTGATTTTTCAAGTCAAAATTGAATTCATATTATTTTTTTTCAAATAAAAGTTTTGAGAAAACCCATTGTAAAAGTGTGTATTTCCGAACCAACACACAGTAATAGTTATTTGGACGCTCCCTGGCTAATGTATCGGAGTACCCACGGGTTCGGAATTTAATACCAGATGATTATCGGGTCTTGTTACATAGAAATAGGTATAAAAAAAGTTTAACGTGTTTTTAGGCACAAATTTAGATCTCAGCTGGCCTACAAAAATGAGTCCGCCAAGTAATAAAAAATAAAAAATGTTTTTTTTGGTCACTGATGAACTTTAAACAACGAAATTGAGGGGTTTTTTTTACACCAAGGAAAGTAATTAAATAAAAAAAATATGGATTAATATCTGTAAAAAGCAACAGAAACAAAATCACGCACGCACACACACCACACACACGCACACACACAAACACACGCACATTACACACATACATCAAGCCAAATAGGGATCACACAAATAGAATAAAAGAAACACTGGCGGGGCATTCGCATACAATGTGTTACATAGTGTATTGCACCGTTTGACTCCAAACGTTGATGAGTACGGAAGGTTGAAATCGCAAAACATCTACGTAGAGCCCTCCCAACAACTGTCCACTTAACCCTTTCGCGCCCGAATTAATTTTAGGATTCATTTTGAACTGTCACCTCTAAAGACAGTCTAGATCTCTCAGCCATAGCATTCACAGCCATTTCTATGGCAAAACGCATTGCCCGAAGTTTGTTAAAACACATTATAAACGTGAAAATTTATACCAAACTTCATCTTTTTGGATTGTTCCACATTTGAGATACCACAATAGTATCTGAATGTATTTTCACGTAAGTTATGTATTTGCAAGAAACGCCAGGCGTTCTATCGGGCCGAAAGGCTTAACTTACCCGAAACCACAAAATATGCAAATTGTAATGGCAATGACTTTTAAATCAATATGTGTGGTATTGGACAACATGTTTATTTTGCTTTTTTAATTCCATGGAAACAGCAAATATTTTGCTGGTATAATATTTTAAGTCGTCGAGATTTCAATGGTAAGATAATCTAATGTATCTATTACTCCATAGGGGCCTGTAGAAAGAAGTTTGTCAATCGGTGTGTGAATCTTTTTACACACACTTTAATGGGAAGTAACTCCTACTTTTTCATTATCTTAATTTGTTCCCTTACTTTGCCTGTAGTTTCACTTTCATAACATTTATTGTCATAACATATAATATTTGTGTAGTATCACTTTGCTTTGCAAAACTGATATAATGATCCCTTAAATAATTTTTTAAAAGTCCATGGTCCAACCTTTTTGTTAAAAATGGATACTGTGGTGGCAATGTACATGACCAAGGACAATCGCCTGCTTTTTGTCAATTTCAACCGATGACTCGTGGTGTTGGTTGATAACAGGAATATTGTAATGATCAACTTATACAAATTTATACTATACCTATCAATGTAACTCACTAATATACAACCGATTTCAAACACTGACACTTCAAATTGGGCAGTTACCCCACTTATAAACCACCACTAAAGGGTTTAACACTTTTATCACATAAAAAATATTAAAAAGCAAAACATTTTCACATTCAGTAATATGGGACAAGCTACAAGGGTAGATGTAATCATGCAAGTATTCCCAAGAAATAAAAAAGTTGGTTGCATTTAACATGGCTTAAAACTAGCAGAGGGTGTTTTGAAACTAATCCCCATAATACATTTGCAATATGCCTATAATGTTCTGTACTAAACAAATGTCAAGTAATTTAGGGGCAGTGTAAGAAGTTTAAAGCACCCAAAACCTTTCATATTAAAAATTTATAAAGTACTAGGGCTTGTGTGCAGGAAAAAGGGGTTGTGAAAGGTCAAGTTTATGTATTAAAAATGTGATTTTGTGGGTCACAGCCAGGATCACATGAAATTATTGAGGGGAAATGATACCAAAAGATGCATTGGGGAGGGCTTAACTATGCTTATCCTCTCTTAGGTAGCTGTGCGTTCGAAGGCCACTTATGATTGGGTTGAAAGTGAGAGGACTTGGGGTTGTTTCAAGTTAACACAGTGAAGGTATGTTCAGGATTATTACTGTTATTTTAGTGCTCTTTTGAACCATATGTGTGTGAACACTGCATTGCATTGGTTGAATGAGACTTGCATAACTTAGCACTATCTTCAGGAGCCAAACATGGGAATTGTGTGTGTAAAGTACACATGATACAATGCACATAGAACTTAGACACTGGGGAAGATAGTGGTGGGAAAACAATAACAAACTTACCCTCGGCAGAAAAATAGTTTGTTCAAATATTCCCTATTCCTCAAATATCCTCTTCCAGAGGTAGAGTAAGTGTGACCATGGGAGCTGTTGTAAGGTCCAATGCCTAAAGTGCTACAACAGTGCATGTACAACTTTCATGTCAATTAGTGAAATGGTTTATTTGAAAGATGATACCAGATGCTCAAGCAGGCCTCCTTTAAGTAAAACAACCTTCTTTTGTGTCATACTCTATATAGTCCAGCGACATTCATCCAGGAGCTGTTTACACAAAATCTACTCAGTCAAATGAAACTTGCTTCATGTTTGACCTCAGTCCTGGTAAGCCCTTGGTAGATTCGCCCGCAGTACCCGCTAGCACTGGTTAACAAGTGCACACATTAACCAATAGCATTCAGTAAGAAAGACGCCAAGCGCGGCATCAAATGATGTCCAAAACTTGACAAAAAGACACAAAAGTTACCCAAACTGACTCCCGTCACTGAAATTTAAAAAATCAAGCCCAACACGAGATTTCCCCAGTATCTGACTTCCACTAGACAGCTTTCCGTCAGAAATGGACATAAAACGCCCGACTAGTAGAGAAAATAAGACACGTCGCTCTCGATAGCAATAACCCATCAATTCAATGAATTGATGGGTTAATAAAAGTCGGGATCCGACTTTTTTATGTCTAGAAACAGTCGTAAATGGCATCTTCAAGACCGTTTTAAAATGCGTAAGTGCATGTTTTGCTTGTGCAATAATGTATTTGATGTCATGCTGTGGGTTGTAAATTGTATTTAAGTTTGTTTCTTATAAATTAGGGTACCAATTGTGTGCTTATTATTTTGTGCTTTTTGGATAGAATATGTATGTGTACATGTATTACTGGCACTATTTTTAATATTATGTAATGTATTTATAAAAGTGCAATGAGTACTAATTGTGGGCTTATAAATTTGTGGTTTTTTTATATAATATGTATGTGTATTACTATTTTTAATATTTATTATTTGTAAAGCGCAATGAGGCTTCCGACGGCATATTGCGCTTAATAAGTGCAGTTTTATTATTATTATTATTTTTCACAAAGAACAGTAATACAATGTGTTCATATGGCATAACACTAGCAATTTAGAGACAAAATCGGCATTTTGAAATTGGAAAAAATTACTGATAGTCGCTTTAAAGGAGCATTTCGTGATTTAAGCACGTTCTGTTTATTCATGGTTTCTTAGATATCCTTGAGAAAAGTTATTCACTAAATTTTATAGTTGATTCCGATTTTACGGTTTTGTATCGTGAGCAATTGTTTAATTGTTTCCCACGGTCCATAGGCCACTGCTGTAATTTCTTTATGGACAGAAAATACAAAATCGCGATTTTCTTAATGATACGACCGAATTTGCATGTAAGATTCGGTACACATGGATTACTTATACTAACGGTTCAGATAATATAAAAAAATCTCAACTTTGTTTATGTAAGCCGGGAAGCCGGGACGAGGATGTGGATCACGAAAGCGTGGCATTGCGCAACGCGGTAGAAACACGACAGAAGCGAGTTCCTACGCTGTGCAGTAACCCGATACGCCCGTGTTAATGACGTACATCAAATCTCACCGGCGTTTCCAGAGCTGGCTTTTTGAAGGGGACCCTAGGGACGGAAGGACCTAGCCAAAAATAGGCCGATTTTGCATAGTTTGGCACGAACCCCCAGGGGAGGGATCCCATGGTTCACCTATGAAACAAGTTTGGTTTCAATTGACTTTCAACTTTTCAATCGAGGTCAATTGTTTTTACAAATTTAGTGAAAAAACTTAACAATTTAGTGACACACACATACACACACATCTACGCATACACACGCACAACGGATTTCTACGTGGTCAAAAAGAACTAGAGGCAAATTGTGCTCGAAGACCACGAACCTAGCCGTGTGGATAAAGTGATCACTTCCTGACCAGGTGAAACATCTGTTTAAATGGCATGTTAAGGAACACTAATTTGCAGGAGAAGAAGATTTTCAACATTTTGACCAAATTGACAACCTGCTGATCACTGATCAAAATTTTGTTTACACCCTATATGCACTAACCAAGGGCATTGAATGTACACAACTGCCGTAATCAGAGCACCTTATTTGCCAAAGAAGGAAGATTTCATGTGTATTAGCCAAAATGACCACTAGATGACCACTGATCCAAAATCTGTTTTGCGTTCACTGACTGCAGCATATACATAAGGGTCATGATAAGGGCCACTTATTTGCAGTAGAACAAAATCATAGATTTTCATAAAATTTTAGCCCAAATGGTCGAAATGCCCACTTGTTGACCACTGATCAAAATTCTGTGTACACCCAATGTGTACCGAGTATAGACAATAAAATAAATGTGCACAACTGTCGTAACCAGCGCGCCTTGTTTGTCAGAGAAGGAAGATTTCATGTGTATTGGCCAAAATGGCTAAAATGACCACTAGATATCTGTGTATACCCCATATGCACTGACCATAGGCGAAGCATATGCATAAGGGTCATGATGAGGGCCACTCATTGCTGGAGAAAATAAATCATAGTCTAAAGATATAACATATTGGCCAAACAATGCAGAAATGACCCACTTGCTGACCAACTGATCAAAATTAATGTGTTACAATCCCATATGCCTGACCATAGGTCTACGAAATTGTGCAACAACTGTCGTAAGTCAGCACGACTTATTTGTCAGAAAAGCAAGATTCCACGTGTATTGGCCAAATGAGCCAAAATGACCACTATATGACCACTGATTGACCAATGATCCTAAATCTGTGTACACCCCTATGCACTGACAAAGGTGAACATATGTGTAAGTATCATGATAAGGGCCACGTATTTGCTTGGAGAAAAAAAATCACAGATTTAAATAAGATTTTTGGCCAAAATGGCCGAAACGACCACCACTTTGCTGACCCTGGACAAAATTCTGTTGTACAACCCTATATGCACTGGACCATATACAATGAATGTGCACATCTGTCGTAATCACACGCCTTATTTATCAAAGTTGGAAGATTTCATGTGTATTGGCCAAAATGGCCAAAATGACCACTAATGATCACTGATTCAAAAAGTCTTTGTATACCCCTATGTCTGACCATAGGAGCCATATGCATACGGTAATGTGAGGGCCAGGAGAATAATGGTAAAATTAATGATTTTCAATAAGATGTTGGCCAAAATGGACGAGATGACCACTTGCTGACTACTGATCAAAAATTCTGTTTAAACAACCCCATAGGCAACGTCCCTAGGCAATGCTTGTGCACGAATGGCAAAATTAACTGACGCTTTTTGTAGGAGAAGAAGATTCTTAGATTTTGGCCTAAATGACCATAGTGAACCACCAAGTACCATTGACCACAAACTACACCACATAATTGCAGCTTGGGTCAGCGGTCATTCTGTCGTCGCATATTCTGACGTGGTTTGTCGTATGCAGTTATAAACCCATCATGGGATGAGGAATTGGGGGGGATACTCTTTGCAATGATTTCCTGAATTCCTGAACCGGGGAAGAAGCGTCCATCCAAGGCTTCAGATCTGCAACGCTTGGACAGAAACGGACGACGTCGTGGTCGCTGGGAGGAGGCGGTCCAAGGAATCGACTTCACGCACTCCGCAGGAAAGCCTGAAAGACTATAAACCCCAAAACCAAACCCGCCTCACAACCGGCCAAGAATTGTCCAAACCATTGAAATGTCCATATTGAACCTGCAACTCAACTGTTGAGCAACTCCTCGCAATGATTGTGTCAAGAACATTGGATAAGATCATCACTCTCGCTCTGTCAAAAAAGATGATCACCAAACTTCGTTGAGCCAAGGCGTGGACGGGTCACTTTTAAACCGTCCCTTCTCACTATGTGAGCTTCACTCCCCCCCCTGTTATCAGCCAACTAAAGATTGGAAAGGCCCAGTCCTTACCAAGATCGGAGGAGAGCTACTATCTATCACACTTCCCAAACCAAACAAGTCTGTTGACAACCCTAAGAACTACCTCCAAATATCACTACTGTGTGTTTTCCTTAAACTCCTTGAGAGGATGGCCCGGCTGGAGCCCCTCGTCAATCCCATCTGCCTGACGAACAAAGCAGGATTTCGCCGTGGGCCGGAGCAGCACTGTCCAACCAATTGTAAAACTCACAAATGATATGAGGCAAAACTTGGAAAACGTCCGTTAGGCAGGCGTCATCTTGGGTGACCTTACTGCTACTGCAGCATACGATAACCACCACCGTGTAGCACCAGGGGCCTGACACTCCAAGCTTTCAGGACCATCTCCCGATCGTCACCCTTGTACAATTCCATATGTAACATGCTTGCAAACCGTGGCTGTATTCTCAAGACCAGTGATGGCAGAGTCGTTCCGTCTCGTCCGTCGGAGGAACGGAATACCACAAGGATCAGTTTTGGCTCGCTGTTCAACTTGTATATAAGCGATTTAACCCTCAAAACGACATCTAGAAAATATGGCTACGGGCCGGCGATCTTGCCCTTCTCCACTCGGACCACAGCTGTACAGAAGTAGAAAGAACACTTACACTGCAGATATGGCCTACTTGCAGCATATCTCAAGAACCTGGAGTAACTGAAAGCGGCAGCGAAGCCAACCACCGCAACTGCCTTCCACCTCAACACCAAAGATGCTCATCCGCCAGTCTTCAATCAAACCTCAATGGAGCATCCGTCTGCCATACAATGCCGTACACCAACCTATCTGGGAGTGAAGCTGACCGGCAGCTTACTTAACCGGCAGCACTCTTCGATTCCGTATGCGCCAAGGTATCTTCGAGGAATAACCTCCTTGTTGACCTTTCTGTTCTGGAACCCTCATAGGGTGCCAGGCCCAACGACTCGTACGCACACCCCCCCACCCCCCCCCCCCCCGTGGCTCTGGTCTACAGCGATGCTGAATACGCCGCCCCAGCATGTTGCAACACTCTCACAACAAGAGCTGGACACAGTACTCACGAGACCCTTGAGAACCATTCCTGGTTGCCTCCGTCCTACTCCGTCTGAGTTTCTACCAGTGCTTTCAGGCACTGCCCTGGCCAGTGCTTGAGATAAACACACACGCACAAACTGTGAATACGGCTTCTCTGGACACAAGTCATATGTTGCAAACACTGTCAAAGAAATACACACCAGCTAGGCAGATAGAGACTGTGCTCTCGTCGACCTTTCTGTCTGTCGACACGCCTCTAAACACCCAGCTCCCCATTTCAACATTTACGGACATGGAATACTGCATGGCTAGACACTTCAGACCAGATCAACTCACTATTACACCTATGACAACATCCTAACCACCTTGTATCCAATCTCCCACGCAGGAAAGGGTCACCTTAAACCGGATTCGGCACAGAGTTTCAACAGCTTTCAACACCAATAATGCACCGTTGGGGCTTGGCGCCCATCGTCCAGCCTGCCAATGGTGGTTTCTCGTTCTCCAGCCAGACTGGCAGATCACATCCTCAATGAGTGCCCCACCTAACCTTTTCGTTCACCCACCGTTGGACATAGACTTTTCAAACCCCACTAATCAAACGTGAGCTGGCTCCACCGTTTAACACATATCTAGCTTCCTACCTAATACGCAAAGAAGAAGAATAAGAATAAGAGAGCGTCCATTCTGAGTGTAATCTGGTCAAATTGGCATAATGGTTTGGCACTAGTAGCATTTTGAAGCAACTGGAAGTGCGTGGGGGAAACAAAAGACAGAAGCGGAAATCGCCAATTAAGCCCTGGCGTGTACGCACACGGCTAGCTTAAAGAAGGCCAGCATATGACCACTTTGCACCCTATAACTCACTCTGATAAAAAAGTTGTCCTTTTAAAAACGTGGAGAAACGGTGTCGTGGCTTTCTAACACCAACAACACCCATCGGGAGGCTGTACCACATAGGGGGAGCTGCAATTTCAAAAGCCCGGTACCCATACATAGTCTTCCTTCGTGGACCGGCACTAAGAAGACCTTTCGACGATGAGCGTAGAGAAATACTTGGACTATAATCCGAGATAAATTCCTTGAGGTATTTGGGAGCCATACCATTTCGTATCTTATAGGTAATTCAATGAGTAAGATTTTGAAACGGATGCGATCTTTAACTTTTTAGCCAGTGTGGATTGTTCAGAACAGGCGAAATGTGATCATATCGGTTTGTCAAAGTGACAAGTCTCGCTGCTGAGTTCTGTACATGTTGTAAAGGTGCAATATGACTGAAAGGAAGACCACACAACAGAGTATTACAGTCTAATCTAGTGGACACACAAGCATGAACCAAGCGTTCTGTGGTAGGTTGATCTAAATACCTACGGATCCGTCCAATTTTGTAGATTCCAAAAGACGCAGAGCGTGCGATGTTCCTAATGTGATCTTTTATTTGAAGTGTCCTATCCAGTGTAACACCATGATCCTTAGAAGAGTCGGCAGTGTTGATTCTGGCATCACCGAGATCAATAGCTGGCAGACTGGAAGGAGTGCAATGCTTAGATTGAAAATGCACAATCTCCGTCTCCGAATCATTCAGCATTGGTGATGGCCCAAGATCTTACATCAGAAATACAACTTTTCCAATTTGTTAATAGCTTCTGATGTCTTGGATGACTGCTGTACTAAATACAGTTGTGTGTCATCTACATAATCGTGTGCATAATTCCACTATGTGCACCAATCACGTCATTCAAGAATCAGTATATAGGATGAAATCAAGAGGTCCCTTGACAGATCCCTGTGGGATACCGCAAGGAAGGATATGAATGTCTGAAAGTTTATCATTCCATGGAGTTATTATTATTAATAACTCTATGATCATTCACAAGAACAGCTTGGAAACGATTAGTAAGATATGATTTAAACCATCGTAACACAGTGGCCCCAATGCCGTAAGTATAAGTATTTGAATTCACATACCCTAAATTCTAAATTATTACGCAGTATTTTCTGATTTGTTGATATTGGTTGCCATGGCAACCTTCCGAAAAATCCGGAGACAAGGTGTGATGCGGCTTGATATGATGTACGTCGGTACCGAGATTCAAGAAGATATGATATGCTATTTTGGAGACACGTTTGCAACGGTGATAAACAATTTAACAAAATGATTATTTGCGTTATACATGTTTTCATAATATACATGGTTTATGTATGGCTATATATGTGTCGTGGCCCCAAATTGTAACTTGAAATTTGCCCAAATAATACCAGAAGGGTGCGAAATTCAGATTGTGCCAGTGGCATGAATACCAAGTACAAGGTCAAGCCTTTAATAATTAACAGATCGTAGACTGTGGAGTTACAGAAAAAGCTGCATACCGTAATTCATATCCCTAAGGTCACTTCAATATTTGGTGTTCAACATTATCTTCAAACTCGGTTGCAATGCAAGGTTTTTTGTAGCCGTGAATGTTCAATATCCCAGTATGTGTGCAACTGGAATACCTATAAACGTCAACGGTATTTTGAAATGCAATATCTATATGTTCTAAAGATAACGTAATTCAATGTGTTTTTCGTGGAAAAAGTTTTAATTTTTAGCTTGTATATCTTTAACGTTCTTTTCGGAAAAATTACTGCCAACATGACGATCACCACAAAAAGGAGGTAGTGTTATTTTTGTTAGATCTAGGAGCAATTTCCCCCTAAAAACAAAGCAGGGGTCCGCTACACGATTTTTGAAAAGTGCAATTAAATGCAATTAAGGGACGTTAGGGATATTAATATTGCCATACCTAAAATAAAATGTTTTGTTTTAACATATCAATACATTAACGTCATTTTAAAAGTAACACAGATATGAATTGTGTTAAAATAAATTATGTCAGCTTTAAACATTGAGCAGTGGAAATGTGATTTTTGGCGTTCTTTTAGAGCTTTTTAGGATTTTAAAGCTGATATCTTGGCTGTGGAAATGCTACTGGAAGTGTAGAAAAGCAAATATGTAGAGTACGCCGAGTTCTAGCAATCTATTTTGGGAATCTTGGAATCTAATGTAGTACAAAGGTCTTCTGGACCAAGAACTATATGTTAAGTTTGCGCAATAAAGGGATAAAGGTCGCCTGTGTTGCTTTCTCACCTACTTACACTCGAAGAAGAAAATGCGACTTAAAATCTTTTATATGGAACCCTCGAGAATGGAATGGAACATTAAATATGGTTTTTAAAATCTGAGAACCCAAAAGAGTTCCTAACGGAACAATAAAAAGTGCTATTGAACCGTTATAGAACTCTTTTTGGTTCATTAACGAACCTTACGGGGTTCCGTATAGAGGAGAGAACCTCTTTCGCACCTTTTTTTTCTTAGAGTGTAAGCTAGTGTACGTTCCTTAACCCCTCTTTTCCAACATATCTATTCATCTACAAAATAATACAAGCAAAAAAAACGATGTTTGTGTTTATTTAAGCCTTTTTATTTCTATATTTGGCAAATCAGCTTTTCAATCATTATTGTCTCCGCGAACAAGTCTTAGCGATAAAATGACATGGCAAATAATTGGAAAATATCACGCGCTGATGATAATTCTTATCTCTCCAAGGATTGTATACATACAAACGAACTTTGTACACCTAATATAAAGCTTTCGGAGACAAATCAAATACAGGGGCTCTTGAACATGTCATTTAGGGGAAATGACATTAGAAACACACCATCAGATTTCAAAGGAATTAGGGTCGGAGTATTTTTTCGAGGGGCGCACAACATGTTGCATAGATATTATAAGCACGAACGTATAGGTGGTTGGTTCATGAATTCAAACAGCATGATGCGGTTTGGTACTGTATGCTTTTCATAAATTCGATTTTTGATTCTAATGAGCTTTTTTGTATGTCTTCAATAAAAGTAAACATTCACACTTCTAATTAGGTAGGGTTATAGAGCATGATGAGGTCTAATGCTGTACATTTTATGAGGGCTTATGAATATTAATGAGCTCATTTGAATATTTCTTATAAATGTAGTTAATTTTTATGTTGGTCTAAATTCACCTACCGATAACTTATTGCTCAGATATATAAACCTATAATTTTTTTTTTCAATTCAGTCTCCGGTCAATCATTCTAGCATTCCGTTCTTAACAATTTGACGCAATGCCGGTGTAAATTGAAGAAATTGAGTGTCCACTATGAGAGAGTGTCCTAGCTACCATGTCAACATGTACGGAATAAACCGTGACCTTGTAGACGAGGTCATTTGGGTACAAGTGATGCGTACACCACTCAATGGAGAATACAATGCCAAGATGGGTGGTAAGACACTCAGTCACGCGGACACTGTAGTTTATGACACCGGCGCAAACTATTTTTTTATTTTCAAAATTTTTCTGCCCCCATGTATAATGGTGCATTTCTTAGGCTAACAATAATGTGCAGAGTCCCTTCGTCACCTCATGCCAAAGTTGCTATGCTCGTAATTTCTCACATTTTCACATTTGACTGAATACAACCAGATTTGAATTTCTAAAGCAACCACCGTTACAGTCATGTTTAATTTGTATAAACTTTTTTTTCACATTTCATTGAAGAATTATGAAATTGGTTGCGCTTACCCAATTAATGTGTGTATTATGAAATTCAATGGATTTTTGTTTGAAATTGAATTCCTATATAAACAAATCATTCAAGTTCACACAATTTTGAATCCTTGGTTTTGAAATTTGAATGAAAAAAGCAAATTGGCCAGGAAAACCTGTATATCCAAACGATACAGCATTTGATTGGAAACTCTGAACTACTGGCATTAAAATCGTAATTTTATATCAGCAATATCGTTATTTAAAAAAAATAAGTGGTTAAAGAGAGGAATAAATCACCCCCTTTCAAACTATTGGGAACTTCCAATCAAATAACATAATTTGAATACAATCGTTCATGGGTTTGGCTTGCATCATAATTATGATCACTGTTTGGAATCAGCTTCTGTTTATCCAATTATTGTGCAATACTGATTGTTCCTTTGGACCGAAAGGGCCAAGTTGAATATAATTGTTCATATTTAATTTAATAAAGTAATGATGAAACTAATGACCTTTAATTCAACTCCTCTATAGGTATTCCCAGTTAATTTGCACTTGTGTAATTGATTCCAGCAGAAAACATTGCAAAAGGAATTAGTCCTCAAAATTCGGAGTCGCATAAACACAAAAACTATTTCATTAGTCTGTCACTAATATTCAATGCTGTGTCTTTGTATTTAAAATTTGCATCATTCATTTTATTCTTGTATCTAAGCTATTATAACAGCATCGAATGTGCTATTTTTTGGGATGGTTCTGAATTTGATTTTATTGCATTTATAGTGTTTCTAATTTAAGATACATGCCTCTTCATTCATGGTAATTTCTATATACCTGTCTCTTGGATTTTTTATTAGCATTTTTTCATTTTTGACCCCTGTATTATGCATTTTGCCCCCTCCTGGATTCCTCCCACACTTTCTCGAGGGGCACCCCCGCTAAATGTGTTCATTAACCTACATAGAACACAAATCCACTGAGAAATGATGCTCTGCTCTAAACGGTCATGGAAGTGCTCCAAATTAAATGACCCAACTATAGTGAAAAAGAGCTTCAAGACAAGTGGACCAGGTGACAAAATGGGATAGAAGTAAATACAGCTAAGACGGATGTAATAGTTATAATGGTTAGTAGTAGGAAAGGAAAGAAGGCTAACATCAAAGAAAGGACGGGTGTCATCCTGCAGCAGGTGAATACATTCAAATACTTGGGTGTGATACTGAGTGAAGAGGTAGCTCAAAGATAGCTGTGAGGGCAATAGTTACTGCAGCATGGGCAATAGTTACTGCAGCATGGGCAATAGTTACTGCACATGGGCAAAGTGGAGAGAACTGGCAGTATTATAGTCATGAGCGGCCATCAGATTTTCGGTTCGCTGCACCCAATTGGTGATTATTTTCCCATATATCAGGTTGAAGGGGATATCCACCTGACTAGGATTAGTAGATGTTTCCGAAATTTTAAAAATGGTGACCTAACCTTCTTTCGAGCACATCAACTGCTATCTTAGTTTCTGACTTGTCCCACCGGCCCCTCCTCTCTTTCTACTGTCGAGATCATCTTCCTTCCCAGCGTCAGCTCGTGTGGAGTGGTCTGCAATTGTCCAGAAGTACGAGAGAAAATTGCGGGAAAAGTTATCAATAGTTGCCCTTATGGTTCTTATTGTGTCTAAAAAGATGCGCTGGGGGCGTTTTCTTCTTGATTTAGGTCCCCTAGAGCGAGTATAACCTCCGCCATCATGAGTTAAGATCATGTCCGCAAAATACAAATGTCATTAATTCCCTTTTTGGTGCTCTCAAAATACCACTCGCATTCATAGCCTAACCATTTGCTATCTTAGTATATTTAACAAAAGATGTCTCATTCGGAGACCATCTTTGACACTTAAATGTTTAAACCCACTTCAAGAAGGTAAAACTTTTTTTCGTTTTGTCGGCCATTTTGAAATAGACAGTACACGCTAATGTGCAAATTTTCGGAGCGGAAACATACCTTGTCCTAGTCAAGCGGACACCCCTTTCAACGTGATATATTGGAAAATAATCGCCAGGTGGGTGCAGCAAACTCGAATTTTAAGGCCCGTACAGAGATTGGCTAAATGACCATTATTGGAGATAGGAGAATGACAATGAAGCTGAGAGTATAAAGTGTACAATAAATCATAAGACTGCTATATGGAGTCATGGACAATGGGGAGGAAGCAGGAAAGGGTTCTGGAAGCAACTGAAATGAGAAAGTTAAGGATTAGAAGAGTCACACTTAAAGACAGAGAGAGAAGTGATAACATCAGGAAGGAGTTTGTAATATATAGTCGGTCTCATAGCCGCGCTCATATTGATATCAACGAGAAAGTGAGAGAGGTCAGAATGAGATGGTGTGGCCATGTGATAAAGATGAGAGAAGAAACTCCCAGCAAAAGGTGCTATGAATTTAGAAATAGAGGAAAGAACGCTAAGAGGAAGAGCAAAGAGGAGATGCAAGGACAATATTAAACAAGATCTGAAATATTTACTGACCAAAGAACACACAAGACAGACATCTTTGGGAAGCGGAGACGAGGGCGGCCGAACCTGCAAGACAGGAACCATGAATTAATGACAAGAGGGAGGTAACGGAATGATGGATGCAGTTTGCCCTTCTGCGACTACGATTTTCAGGATTCTGGTTGTCTTCATACTAAAATCAATCACAGAAGTGCGTTATTAAACAGCGAAACTTATAGTTTGGACATTACAGGGGATTTGCTGATGACGTATTCACCTTATATTGTCTTAAAACATACCTTTTTAAATGATGGGTTTATGATTTTGCATTAAAGACAATATTGGTTTTAATTATTCAACTCTTATTCAAAATTTGTGATCGCTAGCGTATTTGAAACACACTGTATTTATCTTATGATCATGTGATGACGAATGCGTGGGCATAGTTGGTTTGGCTAACATTTTTCTATTTGCATAAAGTCATGCGATTCTGATTGTCCAAAACCATATATAACCACACTGATTAAAGATCACTTCAGTCAGTGTCAATAACAACAGCGAACTCGCTCAGAACAGATTTCCCCCGCTTGTAGGAATCTTGGCGTTTCAGTAAATTTTGTTTGAGTGTGTGTACTAAGGTAGGTTTAATATTTTTATTTGAATTCATATTTAATGTGTTTTAGGTCATCCGATGAAAGACCTTATGTCGGCATGATTTGTGTGTCTGTCTGTGTGTCCGTCTGTCTGTGTGAGTGTGTCAAGCATTAGTATACACCTTTTGGTTGACACTTTTTCCACTTAACGTAACTTTTTAGTGCATTGATGGATTAAGGCCATACTACATTCCGACAAGGAGTCACATTACGGCGGTCCGGATAGTGTGTAGTCTGTGTCACAGACAGCGAAAGATATTATCTAAATTAGTACTGCGCGAGAGATTAACGTTATCAGTCCGTCATAGCGAATGCATGCAAATGAAACTAAATCTCAAATATCTCCGGAAAACGAAGGGGTTCTATGGATATTTTTGCATCAGAGGGTCCGTTACTATGTTTTTTTTTAATATGTATCGTAATTGGGTCTGAACCTATAGAATCTAGCGAGAAAATTGAACGTGTTTGTCGGTTACTTCGGTGCTCGGAAACACGGAAAAGTGAACACGCAATCGCTACGGGCCGCATCCCTTTTTCCCGCAATGCCTTTCGGTATTATTCCAGTCTTGAGAATTTTCAACGCTGGTTTCAATTTACGCTTTCAATTTTAGAAACAGGATATACGTACTTACCGGACCGCCGTAGAGTCACATGTGGAGCAACAGATGGGAAAGTCAAAGGTCATTTACGGGTCATCATATTGCTCTCTTATTCTTTGACCACATATCGGACTACCTATTTGGGACCGCTGTCCCTATTCTTTTTTAATCCACAATCACCGCCCTTCTTTCATGTTTGTCTTTATCGAAAACGTGGTATATCTATTTTTATTACACCTCATGAATATACATGAACATAATCACGCTATTTCATTGACTGATTCCTATGACCGTAGATTCCTATTACGCGAGCTACACCCTCGTCCCCAGAGTCACAGTGAGGTGTAATAAAACAAATGCTGCATGGTTTATATTGGGAAATAGGGCACAATATTTTCCCTTGGTACTGGCTACGGGCCTATTACCCCTCACCCTTCGGGTTCGGGGTGATAAGCCAGTACCTCGGGAAAATAGTGTGCCCTATTTCCCTCTAACCATGTAGTATTTGTATATAATAATAAACATCAACTTTATCTCGCGCAGATTACAGTTCAGTATTTTAATAGTGTGTGCATATTGGCATGTGATAGTAGTTCGTTCGCCATTTGTAAGATTGTAAATTTTATCTTTATATTTAAAGTTGCTTCAAGTCAATTGACTGGACAGAGAAGTTTTTATTCTCAATTTTAATCATGAAGGAAACGTTTTTATATATAGTTTGCCCAGTTAATTAGGCCTTGTGTAATTTATTTTAGTAAAAAAAGACAATTGTAATTAGTCCTGGAAAAAAATTATTCCTTCACGACTTTTCAAATTTTTATCATTATATTTAAGAGATTTGTGCAAATCATTTTCTAACAATTTCAATGAAACAGATTTTAGATACACTGACACAAAAATTAAAATCAGTGACGGATTAAAATTAGTTGCACAAATGTAAAATTCACTAGAAAAAACTATAATTAAATCGTGCCTTTTAAAGTTTGTATTATCTTAAAGGCCGACTCAGAGATTTCCTGAGGAGGGCGCCCTCAATTCCAAAAAAATCGTGTTTTTTGCATGTACATAATGCTTGTCCATATACTAATCACTGTGTGAAATTGCTAAGCTAAAATCGAATTCCTTCATATAGAAAATCACAACTTTGTTATAAAATTCCGGATCCGGAATTTTTGTTATACACATTATCCTATGGGACGTAATACTACACACAAATGTTTACTGCATCAAAACGAAAAATCCGATTCATCTCAAACTTCGGAATTGTGCATTTTAGGTTAATATCTTTAGTTCTAGTTGACTATTTTTCATTATTACACAAAAAAATAATATTTCGAAATCTCTGAGTCAGACTTTAAATGTGGTGTATGAATTTTGTTAATACCTTATTTTGTCCCCTTTTTTACTCAGATTACAATTCGTTATACGTGAAAATAAGCGATAAATTTGGCTCCAAAGAAAAGGAACTTTACGTAAGTCTATTTTTTTTAATTTAAAATTTGCTTATTATATTCCATTTTAAAGGAAATATGTCATGATTCTGAATATTTGGAAAATTTGGTATGGATGGAAAGCTTAAGTAACGTAGATTACATATAAATCAAAATAAGTTGAAAATTGTCCACATTTGTTGAGTATTTTGCCCTTTTAATTTTCCGCCCAATAGCTTACTCGAAAACGATTCCGACAAATCCACATCGCAGGCAAATGGTGACGTCAAAGTGATGACCATCATATCGCAGTGTTGCCACTTTCCTATTCGAGTAAACTGCCAGGGGGTAGGACATGCCATCCTAACAGGCTACCATAGTAAATGCACGTAGCAGTTACACAAATTACCGTTTGGAAATCCCCAAAGCCCAAATCGAGCAGGTCGTGTCCTACCCCCCCCCCCTGTGAACTGCGATCGATGTGTTTTTATATCAATAATAATTAAAACACAACGAAATGAAAAAAAATATGTCATTCTGTAACTTATTTTCAAATTTTATTATTACTTTCATTAATCCATCAATATTACAGTGTCAGCAATAACAATTCGAGTCAACACGATGTTTTGGTCATCACTTTGACGTCACGAGGAGAGCAAAATTGGGCGCTTTTGATCAATGAAGCATGACGAAAAATCCGCCCGTTTTCTTCGTATGTCAAAAAAGCAAAAATTAAAATGCCTCTATTTTGTTAATTTTACATCAAATTGTATTATTTTTTCGGGAATTCGTGATGTATGTACAAATATTTTATGAATGTAAGGTCAAACTGAGCTTGACAAAAATCTTGACATATTTCCTTTAAAGGTGCTGGTTTCGATTAAGTCTATTGTGTTCTCTACATGATATGAGAGCCTGGCACTTGTACATACGCCTCATCAAGTACTGTGGGAAACAAACTTGCGGTTTTGATGGTAAGCCCTATTCCATACTGTGCTAATATTGATTCTTAACCATTAAAGGGTGTTTTTTTTCATCTTGGGAAGAAAATGGATTTGAGGGCTCAAATTTCAGGACGACAATGAGAAAAATACGACCTTTCATCTGATACCAAAATCGATACTACTTCCAGGTAAATCGGGGGCACTCCAAAAACAATATTACATAAATTAAAATTACACACAATTTTATACTTAAGGGTTCTCTAGTGTCCTGCGTTTAAAGCGTTGCAGTTCAACGATGATAATCCTCACAGCGAGGACTCCAAAATGACAGCGCATAAGGTCACATAAATATCCATGGTATATTCCATGCGAATCTTCTGAGACTTGAAGGTAATTTTGTCCAGCAGTTCAAGACGACGGGGTTTCCTTCGACGACACTAATTTTCTGCAATACAGTCCAGGTATTCTACCACCATCAGTATGTCGCTAATGTCCTCATTTAGGACCACAAACTGGAATCACCTTTTGATTCCAAAACTAAAGCTCTTTTGGCTTAAAAGACGACAGCAAACAGTTTAATTAGCTTTTAAACTCCGGCGGTCTCCAAAGTATTATAAATCCTGGCACTATGTATAACACAAAATTGTAGATTAAAACTACATGTAGCTATAACTATACTGTCTCGCTCTTGATTACCACTACTGGCATATCTAACGTCTTGCAACTCTGCTTTATACCATCTTTTCACAAAGTTCCCAAGTCTTAAAATAGATATTACCACAGGATCATGCATAAACATAACCTTGCACTAACTGACCAATTGGAATTCACATAAATTACATCATCTGAATTGCATCATTTCACATTTATAACTCATGGGGAATCCCCAGATCATGTAATGTGTTTTGATCTCAAAGCATAAACAATTTGACTCAGTTTCTAAGTTTACATCTTGGGGAATTCCCCTTTCTCCCCTTGTGCAATCTTTCTAGTAAACAAAACCTGGTCTGATCTCAACATAGCACTTGGGAATCCCCTGCTCTCTTTTCTATCATAAACAAAGTACACACAATGGCCCAAAGTATTGCAACATTCAGAAAACGAAATTCATAATCACCAATTGATTTCAAACTATACCATGGATTCTTGACCACTCAATACGTATTTAAATTCCAAAGTTGTGTTTTTCAAACAGATATTATTCCCCCAAATCCAAGAGAGTGAAAAAACGTTTAATTTGATTGTCACGTTCCCTAAATATGGCGGATAAAAGGAACAGCAAACGATAACTTGTCGATTGCACTCCAGAAGGAATACGGACCCAGACACAAAAGATATGGTTTCAAAACAGCCACTTAATGGATTGTACGGGTTCATTAGGGTTTACTTAACATTGTTATGGGAGAAAATCATGGTGGTTGTGTGGACCGGAAACGAAATAAAGTCAATGGAAGACAGTGGTCTTCGAAATATTCGAGAAATCCGAGACACCTGAAATGCAATTCTAATGATAACTCACGTGGTTTACGTAAATCATGTGTAAATTACGCGTTCACATTACATGACAAACAGCACAATGTCAACGGTGCCATTTAAAAGTTGTTTTCAGGGTATCACGTGGCCTCTTTCTTGCCATTAAATTTCCCGAGTCCAACGGTGGTGAAAGTGCTCCAATCTTTTATTGGCATTATCTCATTTCGGGTTCATACAACCACATTAATTTTCGCCCTAAACATTTAGAGTAGACCCTGACAAACTCGTAAAGTTCATTAAGCGACTATTCGCAGCCATTTTGACGTTCCTCTGCCTGTATTCCTTGTGGAGTACAATCGGAAAGTTATCATTAGCCATCTTCTTTAACCCGCCATATTAAGGGATAAAGAAAATCAAATTAAACGTTTGTCGTACCACTTGATTCTGGGAAACATCATCTGTTTGAAAACCCCACTTTGACAATAATTACGTAATGTGTAGTCAAGAACTCCTGATACAATTTTAAATCAATTTGTGAATATAAAGTGCTTTTTCTGCATGTTGCAATACTTATGGCCAGTGTGTGTACTTTTCCCGTGAGAAATCTTTTCTCAAATCTATCAATCAATCAACTTTATTACAATATCATCACATAAATCTTACAAAGACACAAAAGACAATGATATTGAGGAGATGATCGAGAGGCCAATAAGGCCAGATGTGATCCTCCCCAAAACCTAAGTTTCATACAAACCAAACAAAAGACACACGTACACATACACAAAACAAGACATGCCCAAAAAACTCATTCATATTCAGCTATAAGTAGAGATTTAAATGATTTCTAAAACACTTGATATTTTTACACGTCTTTGTATTATTGCCCAAAGAATTCCATAATTTTGGTCCAGAATTTCTCACAGCGCGATCGGAAAACACTTTCTTCTTATTATTATTCTTAATACTATAGTTGTGGGCATTTCTTGTATGGTATTTATGTATTTGGGCATGTTTTACAAAGTACTTCTCAAAAGGCTTTGGTAATTGGCTAGTATAGTGTTGTACATAAACACTGCAAGTCAAAGACGTTCAACAAATTGAATTTTGAAAATAATGGTCCAGTATGGCATCTATAATGACTATTTGAATTCGTCTTTACAGCCCATTTTTGCAACTTAAATATTTTATCTAAATAGATTTTATTAGAACTACCCCATATTAAGATACCATAATTTATGTAACGTAATACTAGCGTACAATATAAAGAGTATAATACATGTCCAGGTACAAAGTGTTTTAGTTTGGAGAGTAAACCAACATTTCTAGAAATATTTTTTGATATTGATCGATATGATTTTTCCACGTAAGATGTTCATCGATGATAACCCCCCAAGAATTTGGTCTCGTGAACTCTCTCCAATGTCACATTATCAAGTACAACATTAAAATATTTTGTAGCATTAACTCCAGTTTTTTCTTGCCAATCATTGCCTTTCAGTTCCTGTCTGGAATTTTTAGAAGTTATATAAGGAGATCCCAACAGCATATAATTGGTTTTGCTCGCATTGACCGATAATTTATTTGCCCTGAACCAGTTACTAATCTCTTGTAATTCACTATTTATTACATCAATTTTTGTGGCTATATCAGGATGGGAGTACAGTAAGGTAGTATTATCAGCAAATAAGACTACTTCTAGCAATGAAACGGCATTTACAATATCATTTACATATAGAATGAATAACAAAGGACCTAAGATTGAGCCTTGTGGTAACCCGCATTTTATATTTTGATAAACTGAATGACATGATTGATATCGTACAAATTGTGTTCTATTATCCAAGTAACTTTTAAACCATTCAAGGGCAATACCCCGAAAACCATAATATTCGAGTTTATGCAATAATATGTCATGGTTAATAGTGTCAAACGCTTTTGACAAATCTAAAAATATTCCCAACGTAGTTTCATTCTTTCTACTGCATTACTGAATCTTATCAACTAATTCAATGATTGCCATATATGTTGAATGATTTGATCTAAATCCAAATTGTTTATCATTCAATATTTTTTTTTATCAATATATTCCGTACATCTGTTAAATACTAGTCTTTCGAGAATTTTAGAAAAACAGGGAAGAACAGAAACAGGTCGATAATTGGAAAACACTTCTTTTTTATATATTGGAACCACTTTTGCTATTTTCAGTTGGTCTGGAACAACTCCAGTAGAAATGGAACTATTGAATATATTCGTCAAAGGCGTTGCTATTTCTTTGGCAACCCTCTTTACAATATCGTTTCTTATATCATCATGACCAGGACTCTTATTTTGATTGAACTTAGTATAATCTTTAAACCTCAAATAAAAATTGAGAAAAATCAAATTAATTATACTTTATTAATCAGAAATGGAGGCCATATCACAATATATTAATTAAAAGGTCCATGGCCCGAATCCGGCTAATGGCCTCGTCCCCCGAAGCCCCAATTTACCGGAAGTGGTCAATATTTGGTAGCAGAAGAAGCTACTATTTTTCCTTCTTTTCCTCATTAACCCTGTGAAATCTAGAGCCAAAGGATTTTTGGGTTGGAAGTTTAGGAGGGCGAAAATGTGCCCGATTTTGTCGACAAATATTAATTCTATAACACAGTACGACTATGGCTTAGAAAATCACGTTTTTAGCTCGTAATCAAACGGATTGAAAATATTGGCGCGGAAAATTTTACAGGTGGGCTTTTGGGTGAAGTCCAATCCTATCAAGATGAAACTCATATTCTTAAATCGGGCCTCCCCCCTTTACATTAAACGTACATGATCCCTAAATAAAAGATTTGCATAACTAGTTCAGGTGGCATCTTGCAGTCTGGTGTTATGTTGGCCTCTGTCCTTGTTGCCAGCAAAGCATCCAGGCCACCAGCCCCTAATTGCCCCACACCCCAGCTGAACACATTTAATTTGCATGTGTTCTAATGCCCCGGCAAAGTTAAAACGACTATGGAAGCACAAGTGTATCACTTTCTTCTTATCCCTAGATAAGGAAGCCTTATCTCCAAATAACACTGGAGATAACACTTCGTTAACTGGAGATAACAAAGCTGAACCCCAAATCACGCGTCTTATCTGGGGTTAACAAAGCTGAACCCCAAATAACGGTCCTTATTTTACGTTAACAAAGCTTATCTGGAGATAAGAAAGCTGAACCCTAAATAAACGGTCCTTATCTTGGGTTAACAAAGCTGAACCCCAAATAAGGGTCCTTATCTGGGGTTAACAAAGCTTATCTCTAGATAAGAAACCTTATCTAGGGATAAGGCCCATTATCTCCAAATAACGCTCAGTTAACTCAAGATAACGATCCTTATCTCCAGATTAGTGTTAACTAAAGATAAGGACCGTTATTTTGCTTTGTTATCTCTAGATAAGTTTAGTTAACTCTATATAAGGACCGTTATTTGGGGTTCAGCTTTGTTAACCCTAGATAAGAGCCGTTATTTGGAGTTAAGCTTTGTTATCTCCAGATAAGGCGCGTTATTTGGGGTTCAGCTTTGCTAACCCTAGATAAGGAGTGTTAACTCCAGATAAGGTGCGTTATTTGGGGTTCAACTTTCTTATCTGGAGATAAGGGTGCCTTATCTTGAGATAAGAGACCTTATCCCGAGATAAGCTTTGTTAACCCCAGATAATGGTCGTTATTTGGGGTTCAGCTCTGATATCTCGAGATAAGCTTTGTTAACTTAAGATAAGGCGCGTTATTTTGGGTTGAGCTTTGTTAACCCTAGATAAAGGTCGTTATTTGGGGCTCAGCTCTGTTATCGCGAGATAAGCTTTGTTAACTTAAGATAAGGCGCGTTATTTTGGGTTCAACTTTGTTAACCCTAGATAAAGGTCGTTATTTGGGGTTCAGCTCTGTTATCTCGAGATAAGCTTTGTTAACTTAAGATAAGGCGCGTTATTTGGGGTTCAGCTTTGTTATCTCCGGTTAACGAAGCGTTATCTCCAGTTAACGGAGTGTTATTTGGAGATAAGGTTATGAAAGCACAAGTGTATCACTTTCGTCTTATCCCTAGATAAGGAAGCCTTATCTCCAAATAACACTCCGTTAACTGGAGATAACAAAGCTGAACCCCAAATAACGCGTCTTATCTGGGGTTAACAAAGCTGAACCCAAAATAACGGTCCTTATCTCTAGATAACAAAGCTGAACCCCAAATAACGGTCCTTATCTGGGGTTAACAAAGCTTATCTCTAGATAAGGAGCCTTATCCCTAGATAAGGTTTCTTATCTCCAAATAACGCTCAGTTAACTCCAGTTAACGGAGTGTTATTTGGCGATAAGGTTATGAAAGCACAAGTGTATCACTTTCGTCTTATCCCTAGATAAGGAAGCCTTATCTCCAAATAACACTCCGTTAACTGGAGATAACAAAGCTGAACCCCAAATAACGCGTCTTATCTGGGGTTAACAAAGCTGAACCCAAAATAACGGTCCTTATCTCTAGAAAACAAAGCTGAACCCCAAATAACGATCCTTATCTGAGGTTAACAAAGCTGAACCCCAAATAACGGTTATTTGAGGTTCAGCTTTGTTATCTCCATGCAGATAAGGCCTGTTATTTGGGGTTCAGCTGTGCTAACTTCAGATAAGGAGTGTTAACTCAAGATAAGGACCGTTATTTTGGGTTCAGCTTTGTTGTCTCTAAATCAGCTTTGTTAACTCTATATAAGGACCGTTATTTGGGGTTCAGCTTTGTTAACCCTAGATAAGGGTCGTTATTTGGAGTTAAGCTTTGTTATCTCCAGATAAGGTGCGTTATTTGGGGTTCAGCTTTCTTATCTGGAGATAAGGGTGCCTTACCTTGAGATAAGAGACCTTATCCCGAGATAAGCTTTGTTAACCCCAGATAAGGGTCGTTATTTGGGGTTCAGGTCTGTTATCTCGAGATAAGCTTTGTTAACTTAAGATAAGGCGCGTTATTTTGGGTTCAGCTTTGTTAACCCTAGATAAGAGCCGTTATTTGGAGGTTAATCTTGTTATCTCCATATGGCGCGTTATATTTGGGGTTCAGCTTTTGCTACTCCTAGATAAGGAGTGTTAAATCCAGATAAGGTGCGTTATGTGGGGTTCACACTTTCCTCTTATCTGGAGATAAGGGTGCCTTTCTCGAGATAAGAGACCTTATCCCGAGATAGCTTTGTTAACCCAGATAATGGTCGTTATTTGGGGTTCCGCTCTGTTATCTCGAGATAAGCTTTGTTACTTAGATAAGGCGGTTCTTTTGGGTTGAGCTTTGTTAACGGGGCTAGATAAGGGTCGTTATTTGGGGCTCAGCTTTGTTATCTCGAGAAAGCTTTGTAAACTTAAGATGGCGCGTTATTTGGGGTTCAGCTTTGTTATCTCCGTTAAGGAAGCGTTATCTCCAGTTAACCGAGTGTTATTTGGAGATAAGGTTATGAAAGCAAAGTTTAATCACTTTCGTCTTATCCCTCAGATAAGGAAGCCTTATCTCCAAATAACCACTCCGTTAACTGGAGATAACAAAGCTGACACCCAAATAAAGCGTCTTCTCTGGGTTAACAAAGATGACCCCAAAATAACGGTCCTTATCTAGTAACAACGCTGAAAACCCCAAATAAACGGTCATTATCTGGGTTTCACAAAGCTGATCTCAGATAAGGAGCCTTATCCCTAATAAATGTTTCTTATCTCTCCAAATAACGCTCAGTTAACTCCATTAACCGAGTGTTATTTGGAGATAAGGTTATGAAAGCACAAGTTATCACTTTTTTCGTCTTATCCCTAGATAAGGAAGCCTTATCCTCCAAATTAACACTCCGTTAACTGAGATAACAAGCTGAACCCCAAATAACGCGTCCTTATCTGGGTTAACAAAGCTGAACCCAAAATAAATAATCGTCCTTATCTCTAGAAACAAAGCTGAACCCCAAAATACCGATCCTTATCGAGGTAACACGCTGAACCCGAACCAATAACGGTTATTTGAGGTTCAAGCTTGTTTCTCCATGCAGATAAGGCCGGTTATTTGGGGTTCATCTGTGCTAACTTCGATCAGGAGTGTTAACCTCAGATAAGGACGGTTATTTTGGGTGTCCGCTTTGTTGTTTCAAATCACTTTGTTAACTCTATATAAGGACCGTTATTTGGGGTCGCTTTGTTAACCCTAGATAAGTGCCGTTATTTGGAGTTAAGCTATGTTATCTCCAGAATAGGTGCGTTATTTGGGGTTCAGCTTTCTTATCTGGAGAGAAGGGTGCCTACCTTGAGATAATAAGACCTTATCCCGAGATAGCTTTGTTAACCAGAACAACACCAGATAAGGGTCGTTATGTGGGGTTTGGCTTTGTTATCCCAAGATTAAGCTTTGTTACTTAAATAAGTCCTTAGTTTTGTGGGTTCACTTTGTTCCCCTATGATAAGGCGCGTTAGTTTGGGGGTTCAGCCTTTGTTATCGCCAGCTAACGAAGCATTATCTCAGTTAAAAGGAGTGTTATTTGGAGATAAGGCTTCCTTATCTAGGGCTAAAGGAAATGAAAGTGATACCCTTGTGCTTCCATACACACCTAGAGATTTTTTACATCGCACAAGTTGGAGATCTCATCTAGATAGCAGTGAAGTTTACCAGCTCAGGACACCCAGAAAGATATGGATTAACAGGGTGCTCAGAATTCCTAAATCCCCAACTGGGGTTGATATCAGGGGGTGAAGCCCATTCAAAACCATTCTTGTCTGTCCGTGCTGGCGCTGACATGTTGTTAATATTGCACTGATAATTATTATTTGGGTGCTTGTATACACACATAATGTCAATTCGATACAAACACCGGCAAAATATCAGTTGTTGGATTTGGGTGCTATTGGGTGTTAAAATTTGTCCTATACCACCCAGGTCCACAGCTCGTCAATGAATACATCTTTTCTCTTTTCCACCTAAGCGCTCAATTGCATTATTGGAAAAGATTTCTGAGCACAATGAGCAGGTGCACTATCAATTACAACCAGCCCCTCTAACACATACATCACTTTTTTTGTGATCACTACCGAGAGTGTAATATCAAAGCGCACCCACAGTATGTGGAAGAAGCGAAGGTATCCATCGCTTTGTTTTGTTTGGTACCCCAAGGGGTGAAACGCATTCAAAACAGTCGTCCGTGCGGTGGGCGCTGACATTTTGATAATTGCAACGGAATAATTATCATTTTGTGTGCTGGGTATACCCACATAATGTCAATTCGATACAAACATAATCCGCCAAAATATCAGTTTTGTTGGATGTTGGGTGCTATTGGGTGGGGAAATTTTTGTCCCTACAACACGGTAGAACTCTGGGTACAATGTTACGGTGGTAAAACCAGTTGGTCAAATTTTGCCCAACTGGTAACAAAACGCAGTTGGGTAATGTTAATGTACCACTTGGTTGTGTAAATGTCTAATCTCGCATGCAAGAGTTTTAACACCTATGAATGTGTAATCAGGGTCAATTACCTATTAATGTACAATCAAAGGAAAATTATAGCATTATTAATATGCCACATACATGCATGGCATCATAATATTCAGGTAATGATGGTTGATCCACTTTGAATATACATGTAAATGAAACTGTAAATAACCAAATAAATACATATATTGATTTTAAATATCACTCATTCTGAATTTTATGTAATTTTCAATCTTTTCATATATATTTAATTTTTTAATAATTAATTATTATATTAATTTATCATTTATTTTTGTTATAAATTAATTATTATCTATTAGGTAGTCCTAGTTATATTAACTAATATAATCAATCTTATACTATAAATATATAATCAATATAGCCTATATTTTTTACCCATTTATAGCACAAGGCCTTTACAAAGAAGCTACTGAAAATAATTGAACTGATATCTAGGGTTGACAAGAAATAAACAAACTCTAAAAATAACTGACAAAACTTATAATGATAAACAGGATAAAAAAGTTAAAATACATATGCATAATAAGAACACAATATATGCGCAAAAGGCTAAATATAAACATTCCTTCCGTTGACAAGGATAAAGAAAGAAAAAAGAAACTAAAAGGAACACTGAAGCAATAATAAAAAAGTGATAATCTAATCTCAATCTCATGCAAAATTTTGATTCTTCATATGCCGCCCGGGCTACAAGAATTTTCGCAGAGATTTTTTTTTAATGAACATTATAATTTTCCCCCAACCTGGGGGGTCCTTACCCACACTGTACTTTCCTCCCCAGTTTCTTTAGTTTTTCCGCGCTTCGCATGTATTTTATCTTAAAGTTGGGTAAACAAAATATCATTATTTGCAACGATTAAATTACCACTTTTGTTGGAGAGTAACTTCCGGGTCCATTTATTTCCCGGGTAAACTTTCATTTTCCCGCCGTTGCATGTATTATATACCAAATTTGGTAAAACAAATATCACTTTGACTTATGCACCAATTAACCATCGTCTGAAGTTTGGGCAATATCATTGAGCATGGCGGGAAATCGGTATTGCCCATTTTGTGACCGGGTAACTGTGACCTACCCTATGTGACCCACCGCCCATCGAGACATTACATTCTCGTTAGCCCGGTTTGGAGCTAACGGATGTAGCTGTGCATAGGGTTGAGCGTATACATCAAACAAACCATTTTACGCGAGTACGTAACCCAGATTGGGTAACTTTATAAACCTTTATTTTACACTTCATATGAATTAAGCTTATATTTAGACATGAACTTTTCACTTTGGCCAGATGCCTGTTAAAACTATTCATGTCGGGCTTAAACTAGTATCTATTTAGTTTTCAAGGGCCATAAGCATAATTTCGTATATGAATAAAACATTAACATTAACTACTTGAGATCAATTTTAATAATTGGAAAACTCTTTAATGGGGTTCGGGGTGTTATGAATATTTTACTGGGGTCCCGCGGAGCTGTGCAATTTGCCTCATTTAACAGACATTCTTTCAAAAAGATGAAATTTCAAGTGATCTTATAGGAAATTCGGGAATTTAAAAAAGCTCTAACCATGCTATGATTAAGTTCATAATGGCACCAAGTGCTAAAAACTACGCTTTCCTGCTATGCTCAATTTGAGGCCTGTGTATTTTATTTTTTTTTCAAATAATCACTGATGTTATGAGCTGAAATTGGTGGACGTTGCTTATGAACGGGGTCACTGACCCTGTTTTGCAATCAATCTGTCACCGATAGCCCTTGATGTCAGATGGTCTGTGGAGCAGGTACGTCCACTTTTATGAGCGCCCTTCACCCCCCCCCCCTTCCCCGATGGTAAACACACGCTGTAACAGATACACGCTATGGCATAACACGACTGCTTTTGTGCGACTTGGCCCAATAATATGGTCCTGGACCCATATGGTCCTGGAGCATTGAATTTTGAATCACATTCCCCAGAGCACAATGGCAAATAGGCTCCTGGAGGCAGTATTTGACTTCGAATATTTTTTTCCAGATTATTTTAAATCTCCATGAGTAACATATAGCATATATGCTCCTGGAGCTATTCAAATGCACTATGCTCCAGGAGGCAATATAGAAATAATGCTCCTGAGCATGTTTGACTTAGACAGATTTCCCAGAAATATTTATGCTCCAGGACCACTATTCAATCTGGGCTGGACCATGGTCCTGGACCATATTTCGGGCCAAAATCGCACACAAGCTAACAGATGAGATGCAGACCTGTCTAGTCTATAGTACAGTGGGCAGTACAGTGTGGACATTGCCATTTCATAGCCGGATTTTTGACTAAAATTTAAAAACAAATAAACAAAAAAACTATTTTAGCTGACAACAATTTAATCATCGGTAGCCAAGTGTACTCGACACATCATAAGCCTTGTCCCCCGTACCTTTGGAAATGGAAAATTGCAGTGCGATCAATCAAGGCAAGGGCCGGCAAAGGGCGGCTGCCCGATTTTGACTCCGACCTTTCATGATTAATTCCCTTCTGTTGATCTAAAATGTCAAGCTTAAAACAACACAAAACGGTAAGATATTTTAATTATCGGAAGAAATGGATAAAAGGACATCAATACTCACACAACAAACAGACCATGACTGGGGGAAATGATCACTCACTATCCCGGTACAAGCTGGCGTTGACTTCCACTCTCCATTAATTATGATGATTTACGCGCGAAAGTTTTTATTCTCATATATTGTTCTTATATCCACTTCACATGTTCATACGACGACGATTAGCGTTTTCAATATGATACTACAGAAGCCTTGATTGTGAACGAGACAAACATTTTAACGATAGCGCCCACGACAATCGACCTAATCGAATAGTACCCCCTCGAGAAATTAAAGGCTGACTCAGAGATTTCCCTGTGAGGGCGCCCTCAATTTCCAAAAAATCGTGTTTTTTGCATGTCATAATGCTTGTCCACATACTAATCACTGTGTGAAATGGCTAAGCTTAAATCGATTCCTTCATATGAAAATCACAATCTTTGTTATAAAATCGGATCCGGAATTTTTGTGTTAACACAGTATCCTATGGACGTCATACACACATAAATGTTTACTGCATCAACGAAAAATCCGATTCATCTCAATTTCGGAATTGTGGTGCATTTTAGGTTACTATCTTTAGTTCTAGTTGACTATTTTTCATTGGACACAAAAAAATATAATATTCTAAATCTCTGATTCAGACTTTCAAGTTGTCCCGATTGGGGTGGGTCACATTGGGTAGGTCACAGTGTCCCCGGGTCACACATGCCATACCTTGGCGGAATCATAGAAAGGGGTTGCGGCAGTGGGACTGGAATATCTGATTGACGCTTATTCGCGTTTAGATCACACTTTTATAATCATATATATGTAGATACAAATAATGTGGATCTTGGTACTAAGGTAAGTTTATTTGTGTGCTGGTATTTTTGCGACAGTAAAGGCTGTTAGTAAGCGTCAGCTTTACAAAGTCCGCTCAGTGTTCAAGACACATCATGCACTAACATGTTCCTAATTCATTGTATCATATCCTATATATCTTGATTGTATTGACCGCGTCGGCATCATGCATGCACGCCAGTACTAGCTTGTTGATCTGACTGTCGTCCGTTGACATGACAAGACAAATTCGAGCCCAATATTTGAAAACTCACAGCGAGACCACTTTTTGGGCACAAAATCATCCAATTTTATCATTTACTACAGCTTTAGGCCTACTGTCGCTAAATACCACAACACCAAACAAATTAACTTATCCTAGTACAGATCCACATTTAATTTTATTCTATATGATTAAAAAGTGTGATCTTACCCTGCAAAAGCGTCCATATTACATACGCTTGAGTAACCCAATATAAATAGAGTAAAAGCAATACACTGCCCAACAAGTTTCTACAAATTTTACCCAATATGTGGTAAATAAATACCCCAATCCCCTTCGAATATTACCCAAATAATTGGGTAAAACATACAACTGCCCCAACAATTGGATAAAATTTACCCAATGATGTGATAAAATAAATACCCATACCTTGAATATTACCCATATAATTGGTAAAAGCAATACAAACTGCCCACAGTGGGATAAAATTTACCCATTGTGTGGGTAAAATACTTACCCGTAACATTGGTAAAATTAATTTTGCCAACAAATGGTTATTTTTTTTACCCTTATTTGGGGTATTTTACCCACCATGGTTGGGTAACACATTCCCAGACAATGGGTTTTCTCGTGCCCACCCAGCGGTTGGGTAAAAGTTGGGCAAAATCTTACCCAACCGTGCTACAATGTACCATGGCCACACAACGAATGAATGCACATCAGGTTCGTCTTGATTTAATAAACCGCCTCATGAATACATCTTTCCACCTAGCGCGCATTGCATTATGAGAAAAAAGAGTATCGGAGCACAATGATCCAGGTACCATATTATTACACCGGGCCACCTCTAAACATACATTAATTTTACTAACTACGATTAGTTGATATGCAAAGCGGCACCCACAGTAGTGGAAGAAGCGGAGGCAGCCATTGCTTTCTATTGTTGGTCACTCTATGTTTTCTTTGTGGTCGGACCCAAACATGCGAGACGGTGAATTTTAAAGATTAAAAGTAACGTTTTGACTCTCTATCTATATAGACCTCTTGGCTGAGAATAAATAAAATTGAGCATGTTCGGCCTTGACAGCTTTCGACTTCGCAGCTATACATAATCCCCCTCACGAGGTTTGATCATCGCAATGCAAAAAGGCGAAATTTGCTGCAACTCTACCCATTTTCTAGAGGGTGTCCACGAAAGATAGTGATGTCACCATTTGAGTAGAAATATGTTCTATAGAGATGACATTTTTGTTTGACGGTGGACACCCTAAGGTTTTAATGGGCATAAATTTGCTTGCATCATTTAAGTCAGGCTTTCAAAGGTGTAAGCAATGTGGTGGTCGCTGCCGATTTCAAGCAACCCGTTTGACCAGTTGAATTCGTTGTTACACGATGGTGTATCGTTTCAGTACTATTGGTTGTTGCAACTTATACTAGGGAATAATTTTACGAGGCGAAACGTATACCTGGGGCGGGATCACTTAAAACAAATGGATATGGGTTTTGTTGTAAGGCTGGGTTCCAAACCCGGGGGCATTCGGTACAGAGACTCAAAAACAAAATAGGGGCAATTGGTTTGGAGACCCACAAGTGTAACAGATGTTCATAATACCACAGCGCCATATTTTGACAATTTTTTCAATTAATATTTTACCACATTAATGACTGACAGATTGCAGCAGCCATAGGAGTTTACCATTTGAAATCTTAAAAAACTTTAGACGAACCACTCAACTGATTGCAATAAGTAAGAGATCGTTGCAAATAAAGGAACACACGTCTTAAGATTTGAAAATTTATATTGGTTTAATTTGAAAAATTTTACTTTTTTTAAAAAGTGCTTTTTTTCATGCAAATTTACGAATAAAAACTTTGAAAAGTAGCACAGGTCACCAATTTTAACTACCTGGCCACAATACAATACTTACTTAAGTCGTCAAAGGTTTTCTAACCGAACCTATAGAAATAAAAATTTCTACAATTGACCCCAAATTTCTGAAATTTGTTGATTCGCAAGTGCCTTTATATAAAGTAATCTGCAACGCCTTTACTTCATTTAAACACGGCTGGGTGGGCTGGCGGAGTCAAAGATAATGCATGCCATCGTTACAATTTTGCCTGTTGGCGTTCGCTTTTCATTAGATTGGTGATTGCGTACTTGCATAATGAAGGCCTATTGTAAGGTTGCGGGACGGGTAATAATTTCAAAGAGAAGCGATTGGATTAACCTTGTGATGCACCGAACCGTAAGTTTTCAGAAGCGAGAAGGACATAAGTGCAAATTTAGTAATTTCAAATGCCAAGCCATTCAGAACAAAAATCTCAGAGAAGCAACATTTAACAGGCTTAAGGGGGTAATGGTTTTTTTTTTTTTTTTTTTTTTTTTTAAGTTAAAGTTAAAAAATCATACCTTCTGATGTGTTTTCACTGGTAACATTAAAATTTATTTTTTAGGCCGTAAAAAAAATTGAGAAAAGGCCATTTTAAGGTTCAAATTTCCTATACCAAAACACACTAAAGGCAATATTAAAGGTCCGGACGGCCATTACCGGAACACATACATGTACACAAATTCATAGATGGTGAAGATTGGGTGTTGTTCTGTTGTTAGTGATGTAGAATAGAAATAGGCAAAAAACGAAAAGATGGTCAAATTAGCCATTTCGGTCAAAAATTTACAATCCCAAAAAATAGAGTGGAAGATTTTTTTTTTTTTTTGATCGGGAAAAACTCACCGTAATAGTGTGGAAAATGTTTTTTTTTTGTTTTCTTTTGTGGGTTGTGTGCGCGCGCTTAAGGCTAATTGTTTTATTGTTATGCAAGCTTGAAGATTTCTCCCAATTTCCACCTTTTTTCTCGCCCTTTTTCACCTGAGAATGAGAAGCATGACACAAGTGTAACAGATGTGTTCATATAAACAGCGCCATTTTTGACCATTTTCAATAATATTTCACCACCATAATGACTGACGTGCAGAAGCCAATAGGAGTTTCCCATTTGAATCTTAAAAATTTAGACGAACCACTCAACTGATTGCAATGAGTAAGATATCGTTGCAAACCTCAAGGAAACACACGTCTTAAAGGAATTTGAAAATTTATTATTGTATAATTTGAAAAAAACCAAGAGAAAAAGTGCGTTTTTACTGCAAATTTACGAATAACAACTTGATAGTAGCACCGTGACACCAATTTTAACTTCCTGCCACGAATACAAGATTTTCTAAGTTCGTTCAAAGGTATTCTAACCGAAACTATCATAAAACAATGTTTACAATTGACCATTTTCTGATTTGTCTGCATCGCCGTGCCTTTATATAAGTGAATGCACGCCTTTCCGTTCATTTAAAAACACGGCTGGGTGGGTGGGCGGTAGTCAAAGATCAGACATGGCATGTAAATTTTGCCTTTGGCGTTCGCTTTTCATACGTGGTGATTGAGTGTACTGCATAATGAAGCCGATCTGTAAGCTGCGGGCGGTAATACTGTTAAAATAGACGCCCCCCCGGATTGTGAAACCTGTGAGACAGCACAATGCCCCAAAATAGGGTTTTTTTTTCAGGTGACAAAGTTAGGTTGCAAAATTTTCCCAAAAGATGTGGTCTTTTTAGAAAATTGTGCAAAAAATGAACAAAAATATGGGTTCTTTGGGTGAAAATTTTCCAATTTCCAAAAGGGATTCTTTTTAAGTGACAGTGGTTAAAACTTTCCCCCAAAAATGTGGTCTGGGGTGACATTTCGAATATAGGGGTTTTGGGTGACAGCGGTTGCTGAAAATTGGGGTCTTAACAGCTTACCTACCCGTCACTCCAACGATGGGGTGCCCCCCCCCCCCCGTATATTAATATTACCAGCAATATGGTGCATCTGATGCCCCATGGTTTTAATCAATTTGCTTGGTGTCTATTAGTCTTAAAATGTTACAACCTCCCCCCAAATTTAAAATTTATTCGGATGTCGGCAAGAGGCGCTCCATGAGCTTAACGTTGTACACGAAAATTCACAATAGGATATTGGGGTTGTTTTTTTTTTTACAAAAACAAACAAATGTGATGCTTGTCAGCGGTGCATTTGTGTCAGAAATTCCCCGTGAGATACTTCATAAGTTTAGTCAAATAATTTCAAAGAGGAAAGTCCAATCAAAGTAGTCCTCATTGGCAGGCAATACACAAAAGCCAAACGATGACCATAGACTATGAGGGGTTGTTGCTACAATCTTGTTCATAAGTCTTGGAACCTGTAATATTGGCAGCTATGAAGTGATAATAGGCTTGAAACGCATTGTAACTATAACTTTCTTTCCCCCTCCCCATCCCCTCCAATCAGTGTTGAAATAATATGGAGTGAGATTTCCTCAAGTGCGGTCGTGCTCATGCAACATTGAAATGCGGGGGCGGGAACCCAATCTGCACAAGTGTTCCAACAATTTTGACAAAGATTGTACTTTAGACATCGACCCACCAAAATGCCAAATTTGTCGTTAATCATTATAGCCTGGTGTGGTTGGCAGGTCAGAGCTTTCTGGCCCAAAATCATGCTCCGGGACCATGACCAGTAGTAGTTATTCTCATAAGGCAGTATTTCAATATTTTTTTTCTACTTCAATCCACAACCTGATTTTTTGATTCCATCCAATCTCCAACTCAAAATACAAATAAAAATCCTTAAAGTCAAATTTTGTTCTGGAGAGTTGGGAATCTGAAGAACCACGACCTTTAGCTAACAAGACGAGCACCCACTGAACACGCCCTCAATCCGAGCCGGCAGGATGTCGCTCTTTTGTAATAGTTCAATATAAACATTAACGGATAAAGCGAACACATAATAATGAATAGCGCCCTATGAGACGCAGTGAACAATATCTTGATCCGGAGCATGATTCGGCCAAAATTCTCCACAGATTTAGGTGGTTGCGTGATGTGTTCCAGGGACGGTCTGTTTCAGTGATCGCTCCGGTTCAATCAGCTAGCGGGAAGCCCGCGCGAAGCGCGGGCCCCCACTAGTTAAATAATAGTAGACAACTCTTTTGTCCTCTTTCTATTTATGTCAATATTATATATGGGAAAGGAAAGCAGGTGGCATTTCTTTTCAATGGAAAGATAACTCTGTGTAGTAAGTATTGTCATGTTATGAGACAACGGATTGGGTCAATTATTATCTTATAAAAAGAGACCTTTCAACCCAGGAACTGGAAACCATACATTACATTGTTATGGGTTCCCGACATACAGTGAAAAATACCATAATACTGCAATGTCACGGGTTATGTGCAATGTGATAAGCAGAGATGTCCGAGGAGGCCGCCCTCAATTTTCGAACAATTGTGTTTTTTTGCAATACCTAATGCTGTCCATATACTAATCACTGTGTGACATAGATAAAGCTCAAATTCGCAGGAATGTCCTTCATATAGAAAATCAACAACTTTGTTATTAATTTCGTATCCGATCGGCCACAATAAATAACAAAAAAACACAACAAACTTTTTTGTTTCTCAAATGCTGGTATCCAGGCTACAGACCATGACCTTGTATACGAATATATAATGTTTTTTCAACGGTTTTTAGACCAGTTTTCGGCTGAATGAATTCCGATGGATGCCAGACAAAAAAACTTGAGCATTTTCGAAGAAGAAGAAACGCAAAAAAAACTCAAAAATGGCCCCCAAAACAATAAAAACTAGTATGTTAATTACTCAAAATGTTGTATTTTTTGGGGCTGTCCAGTCAAAACACCCATTGTGACAATTCAAATCCTGATTCATTGAACACCTAATTAAGAGATTCAATATGGCTGCCGATACACCCTTCCCAAAACATCTGATATTTATCTAATTTGACCAGTTTAGAATGGGAACTTGGTATATATGTCAATGCTTAGCAATCAATGTATTAAGTGAAACCATTATGAATAGCTTTCAACAATTGATAATCAATCAAATCAATAAATCATTCAAGATGGTTCCAAAATAGCCCCAAAATTCCTTCTACATTATACCCAAGAGCTGCCATGTTCGTGCATATAACTATCACTGATTTATAGAATTTAAATATCATAACATAAATCATATTGATTTTATGCAATACAAGATGCCATCCAAGATAGGCGTTCAATATGGCGGGGGGGGGGACAGCAAATGTCAATCAGTAAAGGTCAGTAATTCATTCACCCTATAGGCTAAAGATATAAATTTTGTGGTTTTTAGTTTGATTATTGCTTCCAAAAATCCCAGTAGGCTATCTTAAGTGTCATTGAGTCGTTATTCAATAAAATATCCCAATATGGATGCCAATGGGACGCCCAAACCTCACCAAAAACAAGAAACAACAATATCTCTAGACTATTAGTGATCGAATTTTTCGCCGTTAGTAAGTGCCATTCCAGCCATATTGGCACCCATCTTGTATGGCATCTTACATGTTCGCTTCCTCTAATTACATAATGATGTGTACATTGATCTGATTGGAATTACAGGGATATACACAAAACATTGAAGTATTAGGTTAGTTACAGCTATCAATTATAACCATCTTAGCTTAGAGTATCGGAAGCCATTTTGGATCCCATAATGAAGGAATTTACCCCCAATCAAATTTCAAAAAAATATTCTTAGGTTCTAAATTAACTTTCTTGACTGTCAAAAAACCAGGAGACGATACCAAATTACCAAACTCGCCAGTCAAAAAGTTAGATCCGATCAGGCCACTGATTGTATGACGGCCATATGAATTCAATGATTACGTGGTTACAGAATCATCTGTTAATTGGTCAAAATGAATGTTTGAACGAGACATGCCTGAAAATTACAACGTTTGAGTGAACAAACGATGAATATGTTGGTGTTTTGGTTGCCATTTTGATTTTTTGCCGTTTTAGCCAAGAAATCGTCAAGGTTGCTCATCTGGATCATTCGGATCAGACTCAGCATTAAAAAAGGGTCTATGGGTGAGACAGTTGAAAAAAACACTAGATATTACTAAAACAAGGTTGATATTAGATAGATAATGACTCTGTAGCTTGGGGGACTTATGTGACCTGGTGATCGTTAAGTACTATTGTGTGTGCAAAACTTTAATAGGGGAATAATTACGCGGACGAACCGCTTTATACCTGGGGCGGGATCACTTAAAAACAAATGGATATGGGTGTAAGGCTGGCGCTTCCAACCCGGGAGGAATTCGGTGACAGAGGACTCAAACAAATAGGGCAATTGGTCGAGAGACAGCCACAATGGCCCCAAAAAGAGGGTTTTTCAGGGGTGACAAATTGATTTTCAAAAATTTTCCAAAAAGTGTTTTAGAAAATGTGCAAACATTAACCAAAAAATAGGGGTCTTGGGTGAAATTTTCACAATTTTCCCCAAACAGGGATCTTTAAGTGACAGTGGTAAAACTTTCCAAAAATGTGCTCTTTGGGTGAATTTTTCGAAATAGATGGGGGCTTTGGGTAACAGCGGTGCTGAAAATTGGGGTCTAACAGCCTTACATACCCGTCACCTCCAAAGATGGGAGTGCCCCCCCCCGTATATTAATATTACCAGCAATATGGTGCCTCTCATGCCCCTGGTTTAATCAATTTTCTTGTCTCTATAGTCTTAAAGTGTACAAACCTCCACCAACATTAAAATTTATTCGGAGTGTCGGCAAGAGGAGCCTCCATGAGCTTAAAGTTTTGTACACGAAATCAATAGGATATTTGTTGTTTTTTTTTTTACAAAACACAAAAAATGTGATGATTGTCATCGGTGATTTGGTCAGAAATTCTCCGTGAGATACTTCATAAGGTTAGGCAAATAATTTTCAAAGAAGTACCAATCAAATAGTCATCCTCATTGGCAGGCAATACACAAAAGCCAAACATGACCCATATACTTGAGGGGAGTCTTGCTAGAACATGCGACCAAAATGCCAAAATTGTCGTTAATCATTATAGCCTGGTGTGGTTGGCATGTCAGAGATTCTGGCCCGAAATCATGCTCCGGGACCATGACCAGTCTTATTATCTCATAAGGCAGCTATTCAATATTTTTCTACTTCAATCTACAACTCTGTTTTTATGATTCCAATCTCCAACTCTAAAATACAAATAAAATCATAAAGTCAAATTTTGTTTCTGGAGTGGGAATCGAACCCACGACCTTTAGATAACAAGACGAGCACCCACAGACACACGCCACGCAATCCGAGCCGGCAGGAAGTCGTTCTTTTGTAATACTTCAATATAAACATTAACGGAATAATTAAAGCGCACACCTAATAATGAATAGCGCCCCTATGAGACGAGTTGAAAATATGCTCCGGGAGCATGATTTCGGGCCAAAATCTCCAAGATTCGTGTGGTTGCGTTGATGTATCCAGTGACCGGTCCTGTTTCAGTGATCGCTTCGCTCACCTTTTACCTCATCTAGCGGAAGCCCGCGCGAAGCGCGGCCGCCCGCTAGTTAACATAATAGTAGACAACTCTTTTGTCCTCTTTCAATTTATGTCAATATATGGGAAAGCCAGGTGGCATTTCTTTTCAATGGCAGATAACTCTTTGTAAGTAAAGTATTGTCATGTTATGTAACCACGGATTCGGGTCAATATATTTATAAAAGAGACTTTCAACTCAGGAACTGGCAACCATACATTACATTGTTATGGGTTCCCGACATACAGTGCAAAATACCATCATACTGCAAATGTCACGTGTTATGTGCCATGTGATTAAGTCAGAGATTTCCCGAGGAGGCCGCCCTCAATTTTCGAACAAATTGTGTTTTTTGCATATACATAATGCTTGTCCATATACTAATCACTGTGTGACATAGCTAAGCTCAAATCGAATTCCTTCATATAGAAAATCACAACTTTGTTATTAATTTCCGTATCCGATCGCACAATAAATAACAAAAACACACAAACACACTTTTTTGTTTCTCAAATGCTGGTTTCTTGACGCATTTTTACCATACCGGTTTATTGCTATCATAGACTGGATGGCAGAGGTTTTCGATTACTTGCCATGGTTTTAACCCAGAGGTTGTTTTTGAATCAATCCCATGATGCATTGCAATGTGCCTATACTCTACAGTAACTAAACACATGTCAGTACTTAGGGATAAAAAGTGTTCCAAAAGTTCAAGAACAACAAGACATTTCATGATCATGCAAAAAATTCCCTAAGTACTAATGCTTTGTAGGCTAAAATGGGCGTAAAAGTCAGGGTTTCTTTGTGTTAAGAATAGAATTTTTTTGGAAAAAAATGTGTCACATGATTCTATTGAGGTGAAATTTCCCAAAACTGGTGCATTGTGGGATTGACTCAAAACACCCTCTGGTTTTAACCCACAGGGAAATGTTTTCTGATCCAAATTGCAAATTCTGTCTCATTTCCAAGTATCAATTTTTGTTGTTGAAATATATTATATATTGATTTTATCGAAATCTAACAAATATGTGGACGTTTTTTAACATTTCAGGTGGTATTTGTTATACCAAAGACCGTCTACACGAAGAGACGAAACTCCGTCTATTTTTGTGTAACGGAAGTGGATATTCGTAGGGAAGGTCCCCCCTGTCGCCCGGTAGGTAAAAAAACCAAAACATCTCGTAAAGCACACATGTAAGGACAATGGTAGATTGGCAGTAAAGCAAAGTAACGGGGTATGGGGGTTGGAGATCAATGGAAAACGAGGAAAAGGTTAAAAATGAAGAAAAATCATGTGTCAATTAAATGCTAACTTCGAAAACATCTCGTAAAGCACACATGTAAGGACAATGGCAGATTGGCAGTAAAGCAAAGTAACAGGGTATGGGGGTTGGAGATCAATGGAAAACGAGGAAGGGTTAAAAATGAAGAAAAATCATAAAACCCACAGGGAAATGTTTTCTGATCCAAATTGTAAGTTCTGTCTCATTTCCAAGTATCAATTTTTGTTGTTGAAATATATTATATATTGATTTTATCGAAATATAACAAAGATGTGGACGTTTTAATTTTTTAACATTTCAGGTGGTATTTGTTATACTAAAGACCATCTAACCGAAGAGACGACACTCTGTCTATTGTGTGTAACGGAAGTGGATATTCGCAGGGAAGGTTCCCCCTGTCGCCCGGTAGGTAAAAAAAC